>JAADYI010000387.1:0-19030 GCA_023338185.1 Lagenidium sp. CBS 127285
AGGATGGCGACGATGCCACAATCGCGTATGACGGTCGTACTCCGAGAAATAAATACTCCGCAACCTAAAACAGGGCTACATTAGCACCACACGCACACACACTGATAGGGCCACGAACCTCCATCAAAAATGGGAACACTGCAAGAACGTCAAAAATATTGTAGAAGTCCCGGAAGAAATGGCTCCTTGACCGCGAGGCGTAAAATCGAAGGATCAACTCCCCCAAGAAGGTGATTCCAAAGCACCACTCCAAATAGATCCAGTAGGGCTCCATGTTGAATGACGACGAACTCTTGACGCATTGCAATCTATCGCACACCTCATTCAATCCTCGATAATCGAGTGCAGATGCGCATGGCACAGCATTGGAACCAATGTTGACTCCCGATCCGTAACAAGAGCTACTATCGTCCTCGCTGAAACACGTAAAGTTGATTTGACGTGTAAAGTCCGTTGACAGATTCTGGAAGCGGACAAAACAACCGAAATCGGGCATATCGCCACCCACTGGACCGTCTGGGTCGTAAAATCCTGATGTCTTGCAATATTTCTCCACTATTGATCGACAAGGCTTCGTATGGAGCCCTGTGTTCATCAGCTCAGGGACTGACTCGCAGAAGAAAACAACAATGCTGAATAGAGTAAATACGACCATCACCATATTGATCGCTGACGCTAGCCGTGACGAGTCGGGAACCTCAAGCACAAGCCAGAGACGGCCTCGACGAGTATTTGCCACCGTTCCGGGATCAGTTGGTCGATGCAGGTTACTTCTGTATCGTGCTTTGGCTAACACCAATCTTGCCCTGCGCAACACATCCTGTCAGTTGTTACCATCCCTTGTTACACCGATTGCTCCACTCTGCTTACTTGAGATAAACTTGAGAAAGCACCCCATCTTTCTGTGAAGAGGTGACCGAGCTACGCTGGTGCTTGCGTTTGTGGGGAATGAAATGCTGCAACAACTGGGAGGCTTCAGTGTGGATTTCCATCAGCTTATCGATGGCTTCTCTGATTTTTGTATAGCGCTGAATTTGTGCCTGAACGAGTGACTCAGCCGGTTCTGAACCCATTCCCTCCCGACCTTTGCGAAGGAATTTGTCCAGGTTGATAGAAACGACTCTCCAAGCGTCTAGAAAATGATACTGAATGTCATTCAGACGCTGTGCTTGGCGATTTAGCTTTATGGAGTCAAACGCAGCAAGCGTTGAATCATGTTGTCGAAATTTGCGGCGCTTCTTTTGCGTGAAATTCTCGTAAGTGTCCTGAAAGTTGTTCCCGACGATTGCAAGTGGCATGGCCAAATAAAGCTGCCCAAAGATCATGGCAATGCAGGAGATGGCCATTGCTGGAATATTCCGCTTGGATGGTACTTGATTTCCATATCCGACTGTTGTCAACCTGTGTCAGACAGTTAGGTGACAATGTGTGCCCATCGACAAGTGCAACTTCAATAAATGACGTACGTGACGAGAATGAAGTACATCGCGTTGAACATATCTGTGAACGCGCAGGTGCTGATGTTCTGGCACGGCTCTGCGAAGAAAATGGCCGTCGCGAGAAGCATCGACAGTGTAAACAAGAAGAAAATCGTCACCCCCAATGGCCGGAGACTGGCAGCGATGGACACCCGCAGAATCTTGGAGCTCTCGTAATTTCGAAGAATCGAGACAATCCGGAGGACTCGCAAAAGCCGCAAGAGCCCAATCACGTGGGCAACGCCGTTAACGGCATCCACGTGGAAGTCAATGTGACTGAGATCCATTATCCGTTCGAGGTACCACGGACACAGCGCAAGGCCCTCGACGAGGACCACGGGATCCATGATGAGATCTCTGGAGCACTTTCGGGCCACGAGACGACCTGCAAATTCGACCGAGAAGATGATGGTGAAGACGGTCTCAAAGGCCCGGTAGACGCTGGCGTCCGGGAGGAACGGGTACCCCGGGGCGGCGCTGCCGTGGTTGGGCCCGTCGCATGTCTCGAACGCCAGCATGATGATGTTGAGGAGGATACAGACAAAGATGAAACGGTGGATCATTCGGCCCCGCTTGGACTCCTTGGGCCGCTCAAAGAGGTCATGGAGGCTCTCCTGGGTCCGCACAAAGATCGCCCGCTGCGAACGGGTTTTCTTGGGCGGCCCAGGCTTGATCGTCGTCACGGTCAATTCCTTGGTCTCCCCGTCGTCTCCCTCGGCGTCGTTCTCTGTGAGTCGCGGGGTGGCCCCGTCCGGCACCAGGTCCCCCGAGAGTTGGCCGTCTAGTGCGTTGGAGCCAAACGTCACGGGGTGAATGCGCGGATTGACACCACCATTGAGGGGATTCAGGAGCCGCCCGAGGCCCACGCGGGGGCTCTGCGGACTCGTTGACGCCGTCTTGACCACGTACGTCGCCGTCTCTGGCACGGCGTCGGCCTCCGGGAGCACGTGGTGGTGGTTCGGAGCCGGATACGAATTGTGGGTCCCTTGTCGTGGGGACCCCGCGTCGTGAGGGTGCGGCTGGGACTGTGGCCCGAGCGCGCGAGATGCCGACGAGTGGTGGTGGAGGGGAAGGCGGAGATGATGAGGTTGGTCCACTGCTGACGACGACGTCGGTGGGAGGATCGAGCCCTTGCGGAGGTCGTCGACGCCGTCGGACTTGTCATCCCGGGGCGTCTTCGGGGGCGTGCTCTCGGCTCCGTCCGGCGACGCGGCACCTCGCGCCGAGTCCCCCATGGTCCGTTCGTCCAGGGCCGTGATCGGCGTCGTGTCGGACCCGCGTCGTCCGGTGCCCAGGAACTGGTCGGCGCCGGCAGGGAAGAGCTGGTTCTCCGTCGGGACAATCGCACCGCCGCCCATGTCGTTGTCGTCGTCCCCAGGGATCGACGGTGCCGCTACGGCTGCCGCGGCCACAACGGGCGGCGTGGGCCCTGCGCCGACGATGGCGTCCTCATGGGGGCCGATGGGGGACGTTCTCGTCGCGGCGCGGTCGTGGCCGTCAAGATCGCTCTCACTGGGACTCTGGGGCACGGCGCTCGGGAGCAGCGCCGCCGTTGGGCCGCTCGGGGGCATCGCGCCACGAGTCGCTACTGGGGCCGATCAACGCACTGGCCGCCGCTTGAGCCCTCGCGCGCGCGCTCTGGCGCGATCCGTTCGTGTGGCTCGCTGGCGGCAGTAGTAATCGAGGACGGGCACAGGAGGGCCCGGCGCATGAAGCGTGGCAGCCGGGGCGTCGTCGAGTCGAATCGCCCGGCCGGCGGCTGCCTGGCGCTGTGCCGGTGCTGTCAAAACTCGGCGCCCCGTCAGTTAGCCGCCAGTTTGGTGCCGGGGTGTTGACTCCTGCGATCGTGAGTGGGGGGCGGGCAAGGTGAGCGCGCGGGTATTTCAGGTCGAAACGACCCCCTCACTCAGCCCGACAGACACATTTCACGCCCAACGTAACAGCCCCCGCCGACCACCGCCGCTGCCACCACCACCCACAACGCTTTAAACGATCGTGCACGGCGCGACTGACGGGCCACTCGCGATCATCATCAACTTTGCATGTGCCTGCCAGCCAGTGAGGTGGTCACTGGTTCTGGCCCAGGGACGTTTGGCCACGTTGGCGAGATCTCGCAAAGGGGGCGCCCGAGCTACGGCAGAGGCGGGCGCGGACGCACAGGGGGAGGAGGGTGTGTGTGTGTGAAGAAGTCGGGGACGCGAGGCCTTGTCCCTGGTAATTATGTGAGGGCTCAGGTCACTGCCCACGGATAACGTATATACGGTATTCTGTGGGTCTGGCTCATATCGCTCAAACTTGATGGGCTATGCCAACATGTATGAAATCCTGCAAGGAAAAATTGCCACATCACAGCCGCGCCTCTGCCGTTTTATCCTCGCGTTGTTGTTGTCTCAAGCCAAAGCGAAAAAAAGTGTGGGTCTACATCCGGTAGGCACCAGGGCCACGGGATCAGATATCCGCGCTCACGCCCGAAAATACCCGAGGTCCCGGGTCGCCGGCCATCATCATCCTCTGCCCGGGCTCGCGAGGTGCTCGCCGTTGCCCCGCTCTCTCGCGTGGTGCCTCGTTCTCGCTCGCCCGTGAGTGCGTGAGCGGATCCGCGTGTGTCTCCCATTGATCGCACCATGAAGCACCGGTGGATGGACGTGGTCAAGCGGAGCACGCTCGCCCGGGCGGTGTCCTCACCCAAGAGCACGCCCAAGGACCGGGACGCCCCGCCGCCACCGCCGCCGTTATCCTCGGGGCCCGTGTCCTCGTCCTCCTCGGCGTCGTCCCTGACGCGGCGGCGGTCGTTTGCGCTGGCCCTGGCGGCCATCGGCGACCCGATGGCCAGCCCATCGAGCGCCGATGAGCCCGAGCGCGGGGGCTATGCGCACTTTGCCGAGCGCTGTGAGACGGTCGGCGACTGTTCTGTGCCCAAGGTCCTCGAGCTCTGCACGCTTCAGGGTGGCGTGCATCACACGCACATGAACATACTCACATACCTCGGCAACCCCCTCCGCGAGAGCACGTGCTGCTACGTGCTCGCCGTGCAGTGGTACCGGGCCATCGGCGACCGGGACGACTTTCGGATGATTCCAGGTAGGGATAGTCGTGGCGACCATGCGAATTGCCGCGACGGCAACTGACGTGGTCAATCCAGGAGCCCATCACGAGTGGTTCACCCCGACCGCCGATGATATTGGCGCGCGGATCCTCGTTAAGGTCATGATCCACGATGAGGATGCCATCCGCACCAAGCTGCTCGAGTACGGGCCGATCAAGGAGGACCCCGAGGTCCGGAGCAAGGTTGAGCTCTACCTGGAGCGCAAGTCAGTGCTCTTTATGGTTCGTGGTACGGTTGACACTGGTGGAAGACGATCACTTGCTCATGATCTCGCCTCTCTTGTATTGTTCGCAGGGTCTCGAGAGTGTACTCGTCCAGGACGGCGAGAATTATCCCAACAACGTCGACATGCGGGTACGTTTGTTTGCGTTTCAGATAGTACTGGGGATCGACCAGGGCCTTACGATCAAGACACGTCTTAGGAACTGTGGACGCTGTTGATTGACGACCGCCGCGTGCGCCTGACGTGCGAGTCCTCGCTATTGCCGCCCTTCGAGGGCTTTTACACAAGCTCCATCCGGGTTGAGATTGTCCGGGAGACCCCGAACGAGTTTCGATTGTACCTCGCCGAGGATTGTTTTGTCCATCTACGCGCCGAGTCCAACATTGTCCGGGATATCATTGTCCTCACGCTTCGCGCGTTCTGCAAGAGCGCGGTCTCGAGCGAGCTCATCAACGACGCCATCGCCAAGGGCATCTCCCCGATGCTGACCATTCGGACCCTCGCGGCGGCCGAGCAGCAACAACAGCAACAGGGCGGGCGGCCGCCCGTGTCGTCGCCTCCGTCATACAACCTCCCTTGGAATCGCCCTACAGCTTCTGCGGATGCGATTCTCTTTGACGAGGACGACGATGATGACTCGGACGGCTCGTCGGACGATGGGCGGTCGCGGAGTCCCAGCGACGGCGCCAGCAGCACCAGCCACGTGAACGGCAGCGGCACCGTGAGCCTCAGCCATAACGAGCGACTGGACGAAGCTGTCCTCCAGGACGCCGATGCACTCATCGGGAATGCCATGAAAATGGGCCTCCAGCACCAGCTCTTGCCTCGCGCACCAAAGAGGATCTCGATCACGGAGATTCCCGATCTCCAGATCATCGAGGCCATGGCCAATGGTCACGGAAACAGCAATTCGGCCACCACGAGCTCCAGGAACGAGGAGAACAATGACCCGGTGCGCCGAAGGCGGCGACGGCATCGATCACGCGACGCGACGGGGGATGACGCACAGGAGGAGCAGCCGCAGGATGCGAGTGGCACTCGCTGTTCGCGGAAAGCGATGCCCACAAGCGCAGACGATGGCAGTGATGCACCAGACACTCCCGTGCCGGGTGAGGACGGGAGTGAGAGTGCCAGCGAGAGTGAGAGTGAGGCGGGCGACGAGGACGACGACGACAAAGGTGACGAGGAACCAACGCGGGCCATCCCGCGAATGGACGGCGCAACGATCGACGAGGCGATTGTCAACTTCCACCAACTGGCCGATGACCGCGGTGGCGCCACCGCGGTCGCGGCCCTCCGGACGCAGTACGTGGCGATCTTTTGCGAGCTCCAGCGCGAGCTCTCCGAGTCCAAGGCCCGGGCCACCAAGCTCACGGCCCGCCTGGACCAGACGACCGAGGAGAATGTGGCCTTCCGGCGGGACATTGCGACGCTCCAGGACGCGCTGACGTCGATGCAGGTCGCCGAAAAGGTCAAGGAGCTCGTGACGAATGACCTCGCGCAGCTCATTCGGGCCCAGACTCCCGGGGCGAGTCCCCACAAGGCCCTCCCGCAGAACTTCTACTAGCGTCGCAAAAATGGATCGACCCCTCCCCGCGGCGCGATGGTGCTCTCTCTCTCTCGTTTTCCCTTTTCTCTTTTCCCATTATTTATCTAACTCGAGTCTCGCCAGGGGCGGCGCGGTGGCTGCCGCCGCTGGTGCTGGTGCTGGGGTTATTTTTCACTGTCGCTTTTCGAGTTGCTCGATGCGCTTGGTCAGGGCGGCGTTCTGCGCGAGGACCTCGCCCTTGAGGGCCGCGACGGCCCCCTGGATCTCGTGCGTCGACTGGTCGACGTCCTCGCGGAGCTGGAAGAGCGCGTAGCCCGAGGCGAGGCCAAAGCCGATGGTGAACGACAGGAGCCGCTGGCCGAAGGACGAGCCCCCGCGGCTGCTGCTGGTGGTGGCAGTGGCGGCCGGGGCCGACGACGACGCGACCTCCTTGGCCTCGGTGGAGAACGCACGGCGCGCGTGCTGACGAAGGACCTGCGGCGAGCGGAACATGGCGGCGGGGGTGCGTGGGGTCGGTCGGGTCCGCGGTGCGTGGGTGCGTGGGTTCTCGTCGGAATTGCTGAGATCGGAGGTCTCGGGTGGTGCCTTGGGCCACAAAAACATGGGATATTGGGTGAAACCGGTATGGATACCGGTCTGACTGGAAGGGTTACTCATTTTTTTGTGGAGTTTCAAAAAAGCGGTAGGTCGCGTTGGAGGTAACCTTGGGCCAAACTGAGCTAATTTTTGGAAATACATGGGGTATTCCTGGGGGTGGTGCACATGCGGGCGAATGGGATGCTGCAGCAGACGTGATCGACGTTGATGTGTGTGGGTTTCTGCTGCAGTTGCTGCTGCTGCGCAACACGCGCCGAGTAGCGACGAACACGCTCGCTGGAGGGGGGGAAAGCGGGGCGATGATGCACGCGGCCTCGACGGGGAACATGGGCCTCGGCAATAACAACAACAACAACAACAACCACAATGGCACCAGCAACAATGGCGTCGACCTCACGCAGCTGCAACGGGAGTACCGCAATATGGAGATGAACCGCAAGGTCTACGCCGATGAGAGCCACCAGGTCATGCGGCGGCAGCAGGCGGTGATCGAGAAGCTCAAGAAGGACAACGAGGACATGAAGAACGAGCTCATGCTCGCGACTCGGCACCTCAATGAGTCGTCGGCGACCCTGCAGCAGGAGCAACTGGCCAAGCTCCAGGACCAGATTGACGGCTTCCAGAAGAAGAACCTCACCGAGACCAAGAAGCTCGAGACGCTCACGCAGCAGATCCAGATCATGAAGAACAAGGTCCTCCACCAGAAGAAGCACATGGGCGGGGTCAACGCGGCCAAGGAGAACCAGCAGATGGTCAACAAGCAGATCCGGATCCTCGAAAACCGCCTCGACAAGTCCCTCGTCAAGTTCAACGAGGCCCTCGCGCAGAACAAGATCCTCCGTGAGGACATTGACAACCTCCGGCGGGAGCGGGTCGTCTTTGATACGATCTACCGCAAGCTCGAGAAGGAGCACAATGATAAGAAGAAGCAGATGGCCTCGACCATCGAGTTGAGCAACCTCGCCTACGAGCAGCGCGACGCCGCGCAGATGGAACTCCGCGCCCTCCAGGAGGCGAACCGCCTCGAGATGGACGAGCACCGGCGGATGATCAACGAGCTCATGGAGCGCCTGGAAGAGTCCAAGCGACTCGCGGAGGAGCTCGGGCCCAAGCGCGGAGGCTCGCCATTGCATCGGCTGGGGCACGCCGGTGATCTGACGTTTGATGAGGAACTTGACATGAAGAAGAAGCTCAACAAGGGCTCGTGGGGCGTCGCGAAAGAAAAAGTTCATGTGCAGGTTTCGATTGAGCGTGTGCAGAACTTTGAGGAGGCCTTCATGAAACTCAAGGCCGCGACGCAGATCGATGACCTGGAGCAGCTAGTGACCTCGTTTATCAAGAAGGAGGATCAGAATTTTTCCCTATTCAACTATGTCAATGAGCAAAGCAACGAGATCGAGAAGCTCGAGGAGCTCATTGCCGAGTTGCGAGAGGAGGAAAAGAAGTACAGTGATGATAGCGGAGACGATATCAGCCAGCACAAGCAGTTGCTCAAGGAACTCGAAAGCAAGCTTCAGATCACCGAACAGGGCGCTGAAAAATGCGAAGCGAAGTGTCAGGACGCTCAAAAGGTGATTAATGCAGTCAAGATCGGCATCCAGACGTTGTTCAACAAGATCGGGTGCAACACACAGACGATGGTGGAAATGCTCGGCGACGCCATCGTCACAGAAGCCAATCTGATGCAATATCTCGGTGTGATCGAGCAAAAGACGAACGAGATCTTGCATCAATATGCGACTGTGGTTCTACAACAACAAAAACCCAAGAAGGCAAACGATATCTTTGAGCAAGAAGCAGTGTTCATGGCCAACGCAGCAGCCTCCAGCGGTGGTGCGACAAGTGGGGTCACGTCACAAGGAGCTGCAGCGGCTTTACATTCGGTACTTGGCGTTGGGCCTCTTACTCCGATGGGACAAGAGCCGCTGCAGATCAACCCGCCAAATCTCGAAGACTACAGCTCGGAGGACGATGACGATGGTGATAATGAGGACAGCATGCATCCGCTAACGCGTGATGAGCTGAAAGTCCGCACGCTGAAAGGTCTCCGTCGCCTGCACCATGGTGGCAGCCATCAACCAGGAGCGTCCACGTCCAAGGAAGTCAAGCGCGTGAATCAAAACCCTGCAGTGCTTGCTCCGTCCAGTCGAGTGAAGAAATGAATCCTCACAAAAATCATGGATGCACCAAGTGTTGAAAATGCGCGTTCTGTTAGTTGGGTAGATAATTAATATGGTTTACTGACTTTACGATAGATGAGTTAAAGATCGCCATCCTCGCCTTCTTCACTGTACAGATAGAGCCTGGAAAACGGTGTCTTCGAGTCAAGGTGAACGGCACAAAACGGGCAAATGGCCCGCCCATTTGGCATCAGAATACTTGAATAATGTGTTGCCAGCTTGCTGCTGATCGCGTGACCGCACGGATTTAACACGCACTCGGGAATCGCGGTTCGTTCGGCTCGCGACATCAGCTGAAAATTCTCCTTCAACAATAACCGGACAAAGTTGCCTGGGGTTCGGCAGAGTGGGCACATCTTCGACTTCGCAATTCGCTTCTCGTATCCAAAGACGTGCCCACATGCTGGAAAGACATGCGGCACCTGATCAAATTCGATGTCCTCGTCGGCAGACCGACGAAATCGGAGTGTGTGAAGCTGGACTGGGCACTGCACATTGAGTTTCTCCAACTTGCTGACCACGGATGTCTCGAATTGACTTGATCGGCACGGTTCGTCGCCGTACAGAGCCATCGATGCTCGAATGGCGCTTTCTTCGCCCGGATTCTGGGAACCCCAACGTGACAGGAATTGAAGCTGGACGCCGCCGAGATCGATGATGGCTCCATCCGTGAGGATCGCAGCGATGCCTGCATGTCCTTCCGCCGGGCGATTGAAAGCACTGTGCCGAGTGCTCGTGTCGGGGTCGTTCACAGTGCTTTGCCGGGAGACCGAGGATGGTGGAGACGGGGACTTGGGAGGCACAGGATACATATTCCCATTGACGCTCACCTCGAACCACTTCTTGTGCTCAGGGAGATAGACACGAACGCCATTCTTCGTCAGCCCGTCGATTGGGATTTCAGCGGGGTCGTATATCACTGCCTCGGCATGTTCAAAGGAAAAACCACGCTCATCGACGGTCTCCCCCGCGAAATCGTCATCAGCTTCATCTTGGTTCGAGGCATCGTCACGGAGCTGCTGCATCAACGCGTGAATGCACTTGTGGTCTTGGGGCATCCGCTTGTGCCACTCGCCGCATCGCCGGCAGTGCTTCGGGGCGTGTCCGGCCGTGGTCATCCGTCGCGAGGCATCAAAGCCTCCGGCAAAGATCCGGCACTCGTATGGAGCTTCACGTGAGCACAAGACGCGGGCGGCGAACCGCGAGATCGTCCCGGATGCCCCAACGCGGGGCCCAGGAATGACAAAGTCATTCTGGTGACAGGGCATGCGGCCAATCTGGAACATGTCCGTCGTCGGGTCCTCGGCGTACTCGGTGATGCTCGCATTGGCATCCTGGTCGTTCAGGGGCACGCACATCAGAAACACCGGCGGGCGCTTGACATCGCGAAAGCCCTTGCAGCCCGCCGCCGCCCCGAGATCCCAGCGATGCTTCATCTCGACTTCGTGCATCATCCGCTTGATCGCGTGCTTGAGCTCGCTCGATGATCTCCTTGAGGGGCCACCGGGGCGGATCTCGGTGGCCTGGGCCCCCGATGCCCCAGTGCGATCGGAAAAGTGGTGGAACCGGCTGAGCTGGACGCCGTTGCCGCTCTGTCGGCGCTGGAGGACGTACTGCGCGTTCTGGTCGCCGATGGGCTCCCAAAACTGCCCAATGGGCTTCTTGCCATTCGGCTCGGACCGCGGGGACTTGGGCATCATCGGATGGACTTCGACCTCGCCGCGAACCACGCGATCGCCAGTGTCGGTGGCCGTCGCGAGTGGCTCGATCTGATTACCCCGTCGGCCTTCGGGATGGTGGTGACTCTGGTGGCTTCCAGGAGTCGACGACGACGACGACGACGGCGCCGACGAGGGCTTGACGTCGGCCACGCGGTAGCTGCTGTAGCCGAGCACAACGAGTCGTCCATACTCCATAGCTGACCCTGGAAAATGACTGGTAGTGGGGGCGGGGCGGTCGCACAAGGCGGAGGTGGAGGAGGAGGAGGAGGAGGAGAGGAGGGGAGGGGACGATGGGTTGACGATCGATCGTCCCACGCCTCGGCCTCGTTTGGAAAAATGAGGCTCCTCACACGACAGGGGCAACAGCGGCGCAGTGTTGCCGTTATCTCTGGGCGAACACAGATGCCCCTTGGGGGAATGATTTTAGACCACCGGACAGAGGGAACGCGCCAAGAGATCCGGAGGCGGCAACCGCCCGATCGATAGCGGATCGGCCAGCGCGCGTCGTACTGTAGTCAATAGCGCGCGTATGCGATGGGGGGGGAGCCTTCTTGGCGGCGTGGCCGAGCGTGCGGCGAACGCCACGCGCAAAAGTGGGCTAAAGGCGAGTCACAGCGTGGCGCCACCACCGGCCTGCCCGTCCGTCGTCCGCGCGTGTCTGGGGGGCGATCGGCGATTTGTTCCGCCGTGGAAGGAGGACTGCAGCCACCAGCGTTTTTTTTTCCTGGGGTTCCGTTTGGCCAGAATCAACAGAATCCACCGCAACAGCCTTTGTTTTCTTGGAACTTGGAAACACGCAGAGGCACACCAAAGGTCAAGCGAGTGACACACACTCTGCATGGTCACTGTAACGAGGGTTTCTGACCCAATTAGAAATTGGTGTATCCGGATCGATCGATTGGCCTATTAGTTTTGTCATTTTAAACCAATCCCAAGTCTTCTCATGGATAACCATCGGAATGATGGTCCCATCGTGATCTCTCATGTTCGTCGTCGATGCTCGGCGCCCTTGAACTTGCCCAGCACGCACATTTCGCAATCATCTCGACGACAGACTTCGTGCAACCAGCCACACCATCACGTGAGGGCTTGAGAGAGCGACAATGACAACGACGACGACGACGACGACGCCATCGCCGCGAGTGTTTCGCTTCGCCATCGATCGCGGGGGCACGTTCACGGACGTGTACGCTGAGATGGACCTCCTGGACCCCACCACGGGCCACGTCCGCGAGGTCGTCCCCCGGGTCATCAAGCTCCTGTCCGAGGACCCGGCCAACTATCCCGATGCCCCGCGGTACGTTGTTTGCGTCGTGCTTCGCATCGTGGCCTCGTGTCGATGCGATGCGATGCCATGCGATGCTATGCGATGCGATCTCGTCGCGCGATGAGACACGGGGGAACTGACGAATGGACAACGTGCCATGGGGAACAAATAAAAACAGCGAGGGCATCCGGCGGGTGCTCGAGAGCATGACCGGTGTCCCCCACCCCAGGGACCAGCCCGTCGACACGACGCGCATCCAGTCGATTCGCATGGGTGAGCACCCGTGACGAGGGCGGCGACGCGAGGGACCAGGGATTTGAGTTGGGGGTCAATGATTCGCGCAGGCACGACCGTCGCGACGAACGCCCTCCTGGAGCGTCAGGGCGCGAGGACCGTCCTGGTGACCACGCGGGGCTTCAAGGACCTGCTCTTCATCGGCAACCAATCCCGCCCAAGGATCTTCGACCTCGAGATCCGCACGCCGGATATGCTCTACGAGACGGTCGTTGAGGTCGACGAGCGCCTGCAGATGATCCCGGACGAGGCCGAGCGCGTGGCCACCGACGTCAAGGGCATCAGCGGCGACTACATCCGCATCCTCCAGGAACTCGACGTCGAAGACCTCCGCGTGAAACTCCAGGTGAGTCAAGAATGACGTCGTGCGGTGCCCATCCCCATTCTGATTCTTCGGCGTGTGGCAATTCGACTGGTCGAACTGGCAGGCCGTCCGTGAGACGGGTGTTGAGAGTGTTGCGATTGTGCTTTTGCACTCGTACACGTTCCCCAAGCATGAGGAAATCGTGGCAAAGGTCGCCCAGGAACTCGGCTTCACGCAGATCTCGTTGTCATCCGAGGTTATGCCAATGATCAAGGCCGTTCCCCGTGGATTCACCACATGTGCCGATGCGTACCTCACGCCGGTGATCAAGACGTACATTGCATCGTTTTGTGCTGGATTTGATGAGGGCCTGGACGCTGTCAATATCAGTTTCATGCAGAGCGACGGTGGACTTGCCCAGATGAAGCATTTCCACGGTCATCGCGCGATTCTCTCGGGCCCAGCGGGTGGAGTCGTTGGCTATGCAAGAACGACGCGACCTCCGGCGACTCTTTCAACCGCTAGCACTCCTGCGGTCATTGGCTTTGACATGGGCGGGACCTCCACAGACGTGTCTCGCTTTGATGGCAAATTCGAACACGTCCTCGAAAGCGTGACTGCGAATGTCCCAGTTCGAGCACCACAATTGGACATTCAAACAGTAGCTGCCGGCGGTGGATCACGTCTCTTCTACAAGAATGGTATGTTCATGGTTGGTCCAGAGTCGGTGCGAGCCCATCCTGGCCCCGTGTGTTATCGCAAGAATGGATTCCTGAGTGTAACTGATGCCAACCTTGTGACTGGCCGCATCATTCCCAAGTTTTTCCCCAAGATTTTCGGACCAAACGAGGATGAAGAACTGGATGTGGAGGGCTCAAAGCGCGCATTCGCTGCCCTCACAGAGGAGATCAACGCGAGCTCTGGCCCGCAATACACGATGGAAGAAGTTGCATCAGGCTTTTTGCGAGTTGCAAACGAGGCCATGTGTCGTCCGATTCGGAACCTGACACAGATGAAAGGCTACGATATCAGTACCCACATTCTGGCTTGTTTTGGTGGTGCTGGCCCTCAACATGCCTGCTCGATTGCCAAGGCACTGGGAATGTCGCAAGTATATATTCACCGATACAGCGGTATCTTGTCAGCGTACGGATTAAGTGTTGCAGACAGCGTTGTCGACAGACAGAAACCGTCATCGGCTGAATATAATGACTCCAACAAGCGCGAGCTGGTGAAAAACTTAGTTGGTCTTGCTGCCGAATGCCAATCCGACTTGAGCTCAGAAGGTTTTAAGAGTGCGGACATTCAGACCCAGTATTACCTCAATATGAGATACGAAGGCACGGATACTGCTGTCATGGTTCGAGGTCCAGTTGGAGCCAAGGGTGAATCTCTCGCTGACGCAGAGAGTGCACTCCTTGGGTTTGATTTCAATGCTTCATTTGTCCGGAAGTACCAACGAGAGTTTGGGTTCATTCTTCAGAATCGTGCTGTTATCGTTGATGATGTTCGCGTTCGTGTTACTGTTTCACCGGACTTGAGGGACCCTGCCAGAGGAAATGGTCAAATCGAGACCCAGGGATGTGAACCTCACTCCACAACTCCATTTTACTTTGATTCCGAGAAGACATGGAAGGACATTCCCGTTTTCTTGCACGAACAGCTGATGGAGAAGCGAGGATCAAAGTATGCTGGTCCAGCGATCATTATGCAAGGTACTGCAACTGTTGTCGTTGAACCAGACTGGATTGTGGAAGTCCTCCCGAGTGGGGATTTGTTTCTCAACTTTTCAGGTTCAAAACGGTCTGCGCTAGCGAATACTGGTTTCGAAGACGCCGAAGCTGTTCCCCTTGACCCGATCCAATTGTCCGTCTTCGCGCATCGTTTTATGGGTATTGCGGAGCAAATGGGTCGGACTCTTGCTCGAACGTCGGTGTCCGTGAACATCAAAGAACGCCTCGACTTCTCATGCGCTCTTTTCGGTCCCGATGGTGGGTTGGTGGCTAATGCTCCTCATTTACCAGTTCATTTGGGCTCTATGCAGCAAGCAGTTCGTTACCAGCTGAAGCACTGGGGTGATGACTTGGTCGATGGAGATGTTCTCGTATCAAACCACCCACACCTTGCTGGTGGAAGCCATCTCCCTGATATCACCGTCATTACTCCAGTCTTCGACAAGAAAACACAAAAAATTGAGTTCTTCGTGGCAAGTCGTGGGCATCACGCGGACATTGGTGGTATCGCACCCGGATCTATGCCGCCTTTGTCCAAAACTCTAGCTGAAGAAGGAGCCGCAATTGTTTCCTTCAAGTTAGTCGACGGAAAGGACGGTTTCTTTAGAGAACAGGAAATCACTGACATCCTGTCACAAAAGGGGCTGAAGGATGATGAAGGCAAACCCAGAATCGGGACGCGTAACTTGCGAGATAATCTGTCGGACTTGAAGGCACAAGTGGCAGCAAATCGACGCGGGGTAGTGTTGATGAATGAACTTATGGAGGAGTACTCCCTCCCCGTCGTCTCGGCGTACATGACGTATATTCAGCATGCTGCCGAGCTAGCTGTGCGAAGTATGCTACACGAGTTTTCACTGGCTAGAAACCTCCCAGATGTTGGCAGTGTCTACGCAGAAGATTTCATGGATGATGGCACGAAGATCGCCTTGAAAATAACGATCGACCGCCATACCGACTCTGCGACATTTGACTTCAAAGGCACAGGTCCAGAGGTGTATGGGAACGTCAACACCCCACCAGCGGTCGTGTATTCGGCAATCATTTATTGCTTGCGCTGCCTCTTGCCAGGCGACGATTTGCCGTTGAATCAAGGTTGCCTCACCCCAATCAACGTGCTGCTTCCTGAAAATGGTAGCATCTTGAATCCGAGCTCGAGCGCTGCTGTCGTTGGCGGCAACGTGCTCACAAGTCAGCGCATTACCGATGTGATCTTGAAGGCCTTTGCAGCATGTGCGGCATCTCAAGGATGTATGAACAATCTGACATTCGGCAGTGCTGAGATTGGTGGCTACTACGAGACGATCGCAGGTGGTGCTGGGGCGGGCCCAACATGGCACGGCCGCAGTGGTGTCCACACGCACATGACCAACACCCGCATTACGGATCCTGAGATTCTGGAGAAGAGATACCCCGTGCTGCTTCGTGCTTTCCACCTTCGTGACGGCTCTGGCGGAAATGGCCAGTACCGCGGTGGGGACGGTGTCATCCGTGAACTCGAGTTTCTCCGAGCAATGACCGTGAGTATCCTCTCCGAGCGACGGGCTTTCCGTCCGTATGGCCTCGCTGGTGGGGAAGATGGCGAGCGTGGCATGAATCTGCTCACTCGGAAGGATGGACGCAAGATTAACCTCGGCGGCAAGAACACTGTGGATGTGCAGCCCCATGAGATCCTCACGATTTGCACTCCTGGCGGTGGGGGCTTTGGGCAGCGGTCCTAGGAGACTGAGCGCGCACTCGATTGAGGAAATGTCAACTAGGTGGTATTGATAATACGGATCTTCAGTGTGTGTGTGTTTTTTTTCTTCCCTAAAGCTCATCGGCCTGCGGTGACTTCGTCGACTTCGCAGCTACCTTCTTTTCCTTGCGTTTCTTGTTGATGGATTCGTAGTGGTCGAGATACTCGTCGAGCTCATCATCAAAGGCCTTCTTCATGCGCTCATGGCGCTCGGCAATGGCCGCGAGCTCGACCTTCCGACGGGCCTCGGGATCCTTGTCCTTCTTGCCTTTGCTGGGGACGGGCGATCGCTTGGTCATGGCCAGATCGTCCGGGGTGAACGAGCGATGCGGACACTCGTGACGGCGGTGGCCAATGTCACCGCAGTTGGAGCAGATCGTCGGGAGCATGCAGTTGGCCGAGACGTGGCCCCGCTCGCCGCAGTTTTGGCACACGCGATCGCGGTCATAGTCGCGCTGGAGGAGCTGCGTGTAGAGCTTCTCCATGGACCGGCGGTCGTCGAGATGGATGAGGCCATGCTCAAAGTCGACTTCCTCGGCGTTGATGATCTTGCTGCGCATCTTCTCCCGGACGTCGCTCGGGATGCGCGTCGCGTGGGGACGGTGGCCGCGACCGTGGCCGTGGTGGGCCCGGGGCTGGTGCCGGGGGTGACGCGGGCGGCGGATCTGCGCGACAAACTCGGCGTGATCCTCCTCCCTGGCGTCGAGCACGTCCTCGAGATCACAACCCCGGATCTTCCCCTGACTCCTCTGCGCACGAGGCTCCTCGTCCTCCTCTTGCTGCTGCCCCTGCTCGTCCTCGTGACCATCCCAGACGTTGTCGTCGTGAACGTGGTCGTCGACCTCGACGTCGGGCTCAGCCTTGCGGCGGTAATCACGGTCCTCCCTCTCCCAACCCTCGTCCAGTTCGCTGTCGTCGCGGTACTGCTGCGAGTGTTGCAGGAGGCGCTCGAAGGGGCTCATCTCGCCGTTGACCCTCGGGAGCTCCTCGCTCTCCTCATCCTCGTTCAGGGGGTTGCCGTTGAGGCCATCGTGGGCAAAGCCCCGGATCATCACGCCCCCGGCCCAGCGCGGGCGGTGGGGCACCGTGGACAAGATCGTGCTCCCGGCGGCCTCCTGGGCGGCCGAAGGCGGCAGCAGCCGCTGGGGCCCATGGCGGCGAACGGCACGGAGGATTGCCGGGCGCATGCTGGCAATCGTGTCCCTTTGGTGGTTCGTGTCGATTGGCGTTTCTTTGGTGTTGGCTGGCTTTGATTGGCACGAATAAACACAGTGCTGCCGTGATAAAGTACGATACGATAAAACCTCATGTTTGGGGTTCTTTGAAGCCTCCAGTTGTGTTGCTACAATCGAAGGTGTCACCAGCATCCAGCGGAGCAGTGGAGCGAGATCGGAACAGCACGCCGCGATTGACCGGATTCAGCGCCATCGGTGGGTGTCCAGAGATCCAGACGACGTCGTGTCCGAGCCAGCAGCACTCCGGACGAGGCATCCCCACGGCGCAGGATGGTCTCGGTCCAGAGCCGGAGCCTCCCACCGGATGTGGAGATCCAGAATGTCTGGGCCGATAACCTCGAGGAGACCATGAAGACGATCCGGGAGATCGTCCAGCGGAACTGTTATGTGGCGATGGACACCGAGTACCCCGGGGTCGTCGCCCGGCCCATCGGCTCGTTCACGACCTCGACGGACTACCAGTACCAGACGCTCCGTTGCAACGTCGACCTCCTCCGGATCATCCAGTTGGGGCTGGCGTTTTTCCACGAGGACGGCGCGTACATGAGCGACGTGCCGGTCTATCAGTTCAACTTCAAGTTTAGCCTCGGCGAGGACATGTACGCCCAGGACTCGATTGAGATCCTCAAGCAGGCGGGCATTGACTTTCCCAAGCACGAGGAGAAGGGCATCGAGGTCGCGCGTTTTGGTGAGCTCCTAGTGCCGTCGGGGCTCGTGCTCGTGGACAACATCAAGTGGGTCTCGTTCCACGGGTCGTCGGACTTTGGCTACCTCCTCAAGGTACTCACGTGCAGCCCGTTGCCCGCGGAGGAGGAACAATTTTTCGACCTCCTGCGGACGTACTTCCCGACGACCTTTGACCTCAAGCACGTGGCCATGGACTTTGACAAGATGGGTGGCCTCAGCCGCCTCGCCGAGGACCTCCAGGTCGAGCGAATAGGCACAATGCACCAGGCCGGCTCGGATGCGCTACTCACGGCCGCCACGTTCTTCAAGATGGTCGAGGTGTTCTTCGATGGCAAGGTCTCGAATGCCGCCAAGTACTCGGGGCAGTTGTATGGGCTCGGGAATAGTGCCTCCATGCTAGGGCAGTGAGCGTTTCGCGTCTCGGATTGTCGTCCCTCCCTCTTATTCTCCTGTCTCCGTCGTGTTGGCCTGGTGCTATCCAACTCGTCCTCTGGTACTCTACCGAGCGTACGGCAGCGGGTGGCCTCGACCTTGTGTGACGTTCTGGTGCGTAATGGACTGAGCTCGCCTCCTCACCTCCTCCACCGCCGTTCGCCTTCAACCGAGCGCATCGTGCGTTTTGTGAGAAGAATGGGCCGGGCGATTCACAAACCAGACGAGCAAAGAAAAGCAGAAACAAAAAAGAAAGCCACTATGATTGACTACTATCGTGATGAACTCGAATTGGGCAGCACCCTAGTTCTTGAGCACAAACGTCGCGACCTCTTCCATCTCACCCTTCTTGAAGCTCGCGTTCGTGAACGCAAGCTCACACGGTGCGTCCACCGCGAACTCAAAGGCAACTCCATCGCGGCCAACGGGGACGATTGAGGTGTCCTCGTCCCCTTCGGTCTCCAGGGACGAGCGGGTCTTCTTGAG
>JAADYI010000388.1:0-19025 GCA_023338185.1 Lagenidium sp. CBS 127285
CCACTGAGCACGCGCGGCGTCGGAGCCCGCGGCCATGGATCAAGCCCCACTGGAGTCGTGCGGCATTGGTTCCTGTGGCGATCCCATTGATCCGGCCCCACTTACCTCGCAATTGATCCAACCCTTGCAACTCTCGGCGCTCAACTCTCTCGTCACTGCACCCACGGGCGCCCATGCGCGTGCAGTTCGCCGGGGAGCAGGGGATCAACGACGGCAGTGTCTACCGCGAGTGGTTCGTCCTCCCCGTTGATGATTTTCCGACACCACTTGAACATACGGGTGCGGATGGTTACAACCAGGAGCGGAAAACCCGAGAACTGGGGGGAGTTGCATCCGTGCAAGTGGTTGCACGTCGGTATTTGCAGGCTGCCTTGAAATGCCTTGATCATACTGCTGACAAAAGCCGTGTCCATCTTGAAGTGGTTGCGAAGATGTGTACAGAGGCTGCCTTGGAGCTGGGAACTGGTGCAACCCACTCGATTCCGTCTGTGGGTGAGATTCATCTCTAGCCAGCGATGTCATCCTACGCCAGTGTTGGGCATCAACTGGTGGAGGGTACACATCTTGAGATGTCTGTGTCAATCCCCAGGATAGGTGTGAGTTTTGCTGGGTTTGTGAAAACGCTGTTGACTGCAATATCGGGCCAGGCGAAGTGTCCACAAATGAATCAACAAGTTCCAGGGGGGCAGAAGGTTCCGTAAAATTGGGCTCTGGCACTTCGTCAACGATCGTTGCATTCCATCCACTCGGAGGAGGTTGTTTCCGGGATCGATCGAGCAACTTCCTTTTCTTCCCAATCGCTTGCGGGTCGTCTCGATATTGCGCAATTACTACATGAGCACAGATCTTGAACTTGAAATAATATCTACACTCACACACTTGATTGACGAAGTCCACGAGCCACCCCTCTTCTGGCATCCCACCGCTGTGAGCCCTCCACAGCGACCAGGTACACACTCGTCTATGCATTGCTGCAGCCTTCTTCTTCATTGCGGCAATTTTCCGGCCAACATGCCGGCTTGTCGCGATCTTTTTGCCGATGTCGCACTTTTGATCAAATGTCGTATGGAACGCAACATCGCATGTCGTAAGATCCTCAGTCGACGAAGCCCAGTGATATTTGACACGAAGACATGTGTCGCTGACTCGTCGTACAATTGTGCGACCTGACTTGACCATCTTGGAAGCTGCAGCGATGATGTCAGTTGTCGGCTTGGGTACATACAAACATGTTGTTGGTAGTACGTTCTTGTGAGACTCGATCAGATCACATATCTTTGATAGAAGCTTCGTCATGTGGTACCGCCGCCGACGTGTGTAGCTCTTGATTGACGAGTTGTACACCTCACACGGGTTGTTTGTCGCAGCGTAGCCTGCAGGAGTGTGAAAAACTTGCCATCTCCAGAATCGACTGAGTAACCATTGCTGCACAAAGTACTGACTGAATACCGTCAACTCGGGATACACCTCCCAACGCCGAAGCTCCATGTCACGAATCTGAATGAATTCAGACATGTTCTTGGCGTAGTGCATGTCGTTGATACTCGTCATAATCATCTTCCGCAAATTTGTCGACAAGTGGGCCGTTTTCTTTCGGACATTGTATAGAACATGAAAGTAGCACATCAATGGTGTAGCCATCGAAAAGTCCTGAACACTTTGCAGACCGTTCACTTGTGCATCGTCAGCGTCGCCCATGAAGGCGTCAACAATGAGTGCCTGGCCACATAGCTTCTTTGTGAGACTGGTAATCAACTCGAAACATTTCTGGTATTCTCGAGCTGTTCGTTGACTGACCACACAAATGGCGACAAGTTGATACCGTCTAGCAGCATCCGTGAATCCACAGGTAATTACTGGGTACGCGTAGTCACTCAGCTTGAACGTTGCGTCAGCATGGAAAATGGTGAAACGATCTGGTGTCGAGTACTGGACTGCCGTTCGAATCTTCGCCACGGAGGTCGCGAGGACAATGAACGGATCGTCATCGTTTCCGGACCCGACGTGCGGAAGCCCACCGCCGTCGAGATGAGGACCACACAAAAAAGCCTGATCGGGGTTGCGAAGACAACTTGGCTGGAAGACATGCTTGGCCACAAGTGCTTCGACACCCTCGATCGTATTGCGCGATCCGAGCCCATCACGGATCTTCTTCAGCGCGTTAGTAATCTGCGCGACCGTCGGCCACCCATGGGTCGGCGCACCAGTCTCAGCGTCCTTGATCTCGATCTTCTTTTTCATGCGAGTTTCAATGATTCGAGGAGTGCTGTCATTATCTTCTTCGTCCGCGATGAAGGCCTTCATTGCATTCGAAATGCGGGGTTTGTGCTCTGCACCGCAAGCAATCGCCCCCCTTCCGTGGGGTTGATCGTTGACGAGCACGAGCCACATGCCGTCTGCTGTGCAGTGATGCATCTTCCACACAACACCGCAGCGACCAACAACTTGACAAGAGATACTTGTGCATCTCGCTCGGCGCTCGATCATGGGGTAGTCTCCAGAACAAACAGTGCAAATGTCGCTCGTCTTCGTGCAATAGCTCACCGAGCAGCACATTGACTTCGCCCTGTATTTTTCGTACCCCTCTTCTGACACTGGTCCGCAGGTCACGGTCCACTCGTACATGGTTGTTGGTCTTGTTACTGGTGTTCTTGATACTCTCGTGTCCCCAGGAGCTGACAGCAAGAATGCCATCAGGCGCACAACCGTTCGCATAACTACCGAAAATAGTGTTTCGAACTCTAAATGGCGAATCCACTCTAAATATTCTCCTGCCACATAATCACCTCTTGTTGAGTCCCAACACCAGTGGCCTGGCTGTGTAATTTTGATCAAGACCTATTTTCCTTTGATGTGAAGCTTGTGGACCCATCTTTCTGTGATTCACAACGAGAATTTTGATTTGCACCTGATTCCTTTTGATAAGGCGCCAGGTCACTTTGATTGTGAACCCTGCTCGGTTTGCCAGCACACCCATAAATTATGGGCCATAATGGCATCCGCTGCATCATAAAGTACTGCACAGTGCATGGCATGCACAGAACGATTAATAAGCGGCCGAATCCACAGCTGCATTCGGCGACATCGATTTGCTGTGGAGTGCATTAGGGGGTGATGTGTAATGTGAAAAGCAGTGTGCAACAGGAAATCTGATGCGCGAAGGTGGGCTCTGTATCTCGCATCTCATCTCTCACCCACAAGTTGTGCAGTGCTTTGACATCCACGTTGTGGGCCACAACGTGAATGTCAAAGAACAGAAGCCTTACACTGGGAGCGTTTCCGAGCCAAAAAGATTTGCATTTCACTGGGCGCTGGCTAATATGTTGGTCCCCATGCCCCACCTGGTGCAGTGCTGCATTGCGGCTTGAAGAAGGTTCATTTTGCAACAAGCACATCTTTTGCAAGATCGCCAAGCTCGGCATTCTGTACTGTTTAACAGGACATTGATGACATCAGCGTTTCCCAAGCTTCTTTCTCTCGTTGTTGCCGCTCTTATACGATCTTCACCCACTCTGGGTGATCGCCATTTTCGCAACACTGACCAAGCGAACGAGACTCGGATCGCGTTTCTGCTATTTGGTGTGTTGGTGGGGGATCCTCAAAAGCGTCCTCATGAGCAGAATGCTCACGTCTAAATGACCTTGTTGATTGCAAAATGACGGAAATAATCGCATCACGCCGCACAGCCTGGCAAGTTGAAAGATTTGCATTCTTCTGGTTCATTTTTAGTCTCCTCCGAACAAGTGTCGCCCGTCCACGTCAATGGCATTCCTTAATCATCACACAATCGCCTGTTCTTCGACGATTTGCAATTGCACATTGCGCATTCCATTCCACGAAATGCCCCCCCCCGACTATGCACATACTGTATTAAATGTAGATCGCACTTGGTCAACGCGCCTGCTCATGCAACTTGCAAGCGCACGAAAGGCTCCACAGCTGCGATTGTCCAGCACAGCAGTGCATCATCCGCAAACGTACACAAAGTGTTGCCCCAAAAGTGCAGGTTCAGTACTGTGTGGTGGGGGTTGTTCCCGGCCCGTGATCACTGCTCAACGAGTCGGCTCGGCCTGGGGGAGGGGCATGCAGCCGACATACAGTAATCAGCAGCGGCTCTTTGCCAGCGCATCCTCCGAGTGTGTGACACCTGCAGCCCTGCTGGGCATGCTCAGACGACGACAGCAGAAAACGGCCGTGGACACGCTTGGGGGGGTAGGGGCGACTTTGCGAAGCGATTCGCGCGTCCCCGAGGTCGCGCTCATTCGCCAACTTTCCAGTCCCGGCTCCAGTCTCCTCCTGGGTCTCGACGTTGTCCATTGCGCAAGAAGAGAGGAATGGTCCAGAAGCTCGACCTCGCGGACCGGGTCTCGTACCTCAGCAGCTCGGCGCAGCCGCAGCCCGGCCACGAGGACAAGACCTACGAGGCGATCAAGACCCCCGAGGCCTTTGACATCGAGGGCGGCGCGCTCCGCGAGGGCGGGGCCCCGAATGTCTTTTCCCGGGACTACATCGGCGTCGTGGCCCAGTACGCGGCCGTCGGGCTCGTGTACGGGACGCTCCCCAACACGATCTACCCGTTCCTCCAAAAGTACCTCAACATGCAGGGGAACCAGACGATCACGGCCCAGACGCTCGTTGACATCCCGTGGTCCTTCAAGGTCCTGTATGGGATCGTCACCGACTGCTTCCCGATCTTTGGCTTCCGCCGGCGCCCGTACATGGTCCTCGGCTGGTCCATCTGCCTGCTCATGCTCATCGTCATGGCCTGCACGCCCGTCGGCGCGCCGTACTACACGGACCCCCAGTACCGCAAGACCAAGCCCGAGGATTACACCGATGCCATCCGGGCGACGCTCAACCGCTCGGCCCAGGACAAGGGCGGCAAGTACGTCATCCTCATGATGTTTGCGGCCTTTGGCTACCTCATGGCCGACGTCTCGGCCGATGCCGTGGTCGTCGAGCTCGCCCAGCGGGAGCCCGAGGCCGTCCGCGGGACGACGCAGACCATCATCTACACCACCCGGACCATCTTCGTCATCGTCGCGCAGCTGATCCAGGCCTTTGGCTTCAACGGCAAGGACTATGGCGGGCAGTTTGACTTTAGCATCAGCTTCCCGACGCTCATGCTCATCCTCGCGATCTGCCTCGCGCCGGTGATCCCGATCACGTGGTTCTTCATCAAGGAGGAACGGACCCCAGCGCCGCACTTCACCACGTACATGTCGGAGCTCTGGACGTCGATCAAGAGCCGGGCGTTCTACCAGATCATCGCGTACAAGTTCTTCTCCGGGGTCTTTGAGAATTTTACGTACGTCGCGTCGAGCCCCGTGCAGGACTACTGGGCCGAGGTCACGACCCTCAATGAAAAAATCTTTGGGATCATCGGCAATGCCATCTTCAGCGCCTCGCTCATGATCACGGGCAAGTACGGCCTGAGCTGGAGCTGGCGGGTCATGCCCATCGTCGCCATGATCTCGGTCCTGGCCATCGACTCGGTCGTGACCATGCTCACGGTCTGGGGGGTCGTCCGGAACCAGTGGTTCTGGCTCGGGGTCCCGGTCGTCGAGCTCATCCCCAAGGGCATCAGCTTCATCATCTCGACCTACGTGACCGTCGAGCTCGCGGGCCAGGGCAACGAGGGCGCCGTCTATGGGCTCCTCACGACCGTCTCCAACCTCTCGGACCCCTTTGCGCGGACCATCTCCAAGAACATCAACTCGCTCATGGACTTTAGCACCGAGCGCATCCAGGACGACTCGACGGCCGTCCGCCGCGACGTGACCATCTCGATCCTCATCATGTACGCCGCCAAGCTCTTCTCGCTGTGCTTCTTGATCCTCCTCCCGCGTCAAAAGGCCGAGACCCAGGAGCTCAAGCGCAAGGGCGGCTCGAGCGCGCTCCTCGGTGGCCTCACGGTCTTCTACCTCTCGTTTGCCCTCATCTGGTCGCTCACGACCAACATCCTCGGCATCTTCCCCAGCACCGCGTGCCTCAAGATCGCCGGTGGCGATGGCTGCTAAGAACGCGGCTTCTGCCCTGGGACTTCTTCGTACAGTTCTGTGCTTCTGAGATTGTTTGTTGGAACGCCATTCATTGCCGACAATCATGGCCACGAGCGCCGAGATGGGTGGGCGTTATAATGTAGTAGTATGGAGTTTGCTCCGTTCCTCTCTTGTTTTCAGTCCTATTGCGTCGTGTTGTAGCAGGATGCGTTGGAGGCCCAGCTTGCGTACGTGCCGCCGCCCTTGTGAGCTTTGAGCTTGGAGATTTCCAATCCGCGCCGCTATTCTAGTTTGATGGCCGATGACTTGGTGGACGTTACGATGCAGCGCGGCTAAAAAGAACGATCGTGAGCAATGGGGCGGCATCGACCGTGGCCGTGCGTCTCCGATCGATCCTCTGGTCGCGGAAACAATGGCGACATCTTCGAGAGACTCGCGGTGCGGTATCTCCCACACGGGCGTTCGCCAAGATGCACGTGTCTTGACTTCAGTGGGTTGGTGTCTGCGTGGTGCCAGGTCGATGAAGAGCGACTCGAGTGGG
This sequence comes from Lagenidium sp. CBS 127285, assembly GCA_023338185.1. Lineage (NCBI taxonomy): Eukaryota > Oomycota > Peronosporomycetes > Pythiales > Pythiaceae > Lagenidium > Lagenidium sp. CBS 127285. The sequence continues at coordinate 6,544 of JAADYI010000388.1, forward strand.
AGCGAACCAAGGAGGAGCTGCTTCTCGTCAAGCGTCAACTCGCTGAACGAGTGCGTCCGCAAGAGCAATGGAGGGAAGGAGTATATGCTGAGGACGACGGCCGCTGATTGCGGCTTTTTCGCACTGTTTGAAACAGGATGAAGAACTTGTGCATTTGAAGACGAACCTTCGTAAGCTCGAAGAGACCTTGCGGAAAAAGGACAAAGACGTAAGACCACGCTTCCTCTTGATGTCTTCAACGTGCTCTTGACGCTTCCTTGTGTGTCCTGTGGGTTTTGTGAATTTTCCCTGCAGTTGCAAAATGTGTTTGCTGTTCTTCGCGCGCCGCAAGATGCTGAGCTCACAAAGAAACGAAAGGCCGAATTGATCGAGCGACTCCTGATGGAGACACAACAGCGTGTACGTGGCAGACTTCGCACGTGGGAAGGCAGACGGGACCATGCTGACGTCAAATTTCTTTTAGGTTGTAAACGCCGAAGCAGTCGCTGAAGACCGGAAACGAGAACTGGATCGACTGAGGTTTAGCAGGTTCGTGGGAGTGCCGATTGCGAATGCGAGCCATTTTGTCGTTCCGCGGCTCATTGGTTTGACGAATGCAAGCGCAGTAAATTCCTCAAGTTCCAAGAGCTCGAAATCGAAATTCAAGAGTATCAAACCGAGATACAGCGACTTCGACGCGAGCTGAGCCAAGTACAAATCGTCGGCAAGTTGCGGATATCTCAAGCTCCGCCGCAGGCCCCCGCCGAGACCAACTCGAATCCGACCCCAAGAAACTCCTCGGAGTTTGAATCACGCACGTCCCAGGTCGTGGTGCCCGTACTGGTGACAAGTCCAAAGCTGCATTCCTCCCGTTCAACGCAACAAGTTCCATCAAAGCGTGAGAGCTTTGTCGAAAAGACAAGACGAAGAGCCATCGAGGCCGAGTACGCAAAGCAAATGCGACTGGCGCAGCTGGAGGCCGAGTGCGAACTCGAAGAGAACTTGGTTATCCGGGCTCGTCGGGAAGCTCGGGCCCAGGCAGAAACACGGCGACGAGAAAAGAAAGCCAAGACCACGACGAGTCCCCAAGACATCATAGCCTCAGAGCCCGCAGCATTGGGATCCGACACGGGAGCAAGTCCAACCACCACTGACGCGACTGCTTCCACCACCGAGGTCACAACCGAATCCAGTCTCGCCCAGCAACAAGCAGATGCCCCCACGTCTGATGCCATCGACTCGGTGGGAGTTCAGGCATCGGAAAGACCAACTGGCCCATGTACGGTGCCCGAGAGTTCCGCTCCTGCGGCGGTACTAGGAGTCGAGCAGGTGAAGGAACACGTTGCTGAGGAATACGATGATTTCGTGGACGACGAGCCCCAACAACCCTCAGTCCCGAAGAAAAACAGCGACATTGTCGACGCCCACGTTGCCAATGAGTCGGTTGAGATTGACGAGTCTGTCGACGACGAAGTTGACCACGAGGTGCCGATGCGAGCGGCGACCACCACCCAGGGCTTCACCATTCCGGTGTCTTCTGCTCCCGAGGAGATCGAAGAGGAACCTGAGGACGCGAGCGAAGTGGCACCTGCGATGTCTCATCCGCAGGCGCTGCCCGCGCAGTTGCGTCAGGGATTCCTCCTGGATCCGTCGGGCAAAGGCTCAGACGACTATGAGATCGAGGAGAAGGAGGAGATGGAGGACGCTGAGTCCCAGCCGCTAACAGCAGCACCAACCAAAATCAACCCGGATCCAATACTCCAACCGGAACTTCGACAAGGCTTCCTCCTCGATCCGACAACCAGTGAAGCCGCGTACCCTGCACCAAATCCGGATCCGCCGGTGGTCGAGCACCGACAGGGCTTCCTCTTCGATCCCTCGTCGCGGCCAGAACCGGAGACCAGCAGCGGTGCCGCATACCCTGAGCCGAATTCGATTCTAATGCCGATCGAGCATCCGCAGGGCTTCCTCTTGGATCCATCGTCGCCGTTAGAGCGGTCGGACCCGGAGATTGACAGTCGCCCGATCGATGATCTCAGCCCGTTAACGAGTGCGAGACCTCCGGCGGAGCAACCCCAGCAAGGCTTTCTCGTGGATCCCCTGCTGGGCCCCGAGCACTCGGTGGACGTGCTTCCGGATCACAATGTCGGGCACTCGGTGCGAGGGGCAACTGCGGTCGGCGGTGACCACGATGTCACGCACACTCAGATGAAAACCGCGGACCCACTGGCAGCGACGAGCGCACTGTCGCCAATCGAGGCTTCTCAGGGGTTCGTCGTCGATCCCATCGGCACTGCGACGTTGGGCTCCGAAGTCACCGAGCGACAGTCGCCGAGTGTGGAGGCCATGCAGTCCAACGCCGCCGCCGAGGATACTGAGGACGGCACTCGAGCGGCCGGTACCCGAGATGCCACAGGCGATGGGGTCGACACCTCGACGGAAACAGTCAGTCGAGACGAAGGCGCAGTCACTGAGGCGATTCAGGTCGACGGAGTCATCCCCATCCACCAGGGCTTTGTCGAGGTGGAACCTCCAGTCGATCGCCCCGCGGCGGAGGACACGGCGCACGGGCCATCGGCTCCTCCGCTGGCGGACGGCACACGCGAGCACCCGCAGGGGCGCTTCCTGCTGGACCTTGATGCGCAGAACGACAGCGAGCCCGAGCTCGTGCGCAGTCCGATGGTCGAGGGACCGTCGACGTTGCCAGAGGTTCATGATCAGCAGGGCTTCGTGATGGATCCGCTGCTGCAAATAAAGCCGACGGTGGAGATTGCGCCCGAGCTGGCGCATGGCGTCGGCATTGCTGATCACAAGCGCCCCGCCGAGGTCGAGTCCGCTTCGCCCCATGAAGACCCAGGCGTTGAAGCAAACGCCGGTCTCGGGCTCATCAGCGACCCCTCGGATCTCCGGGCGGCGATGGACGCCGCAGCCCGGCGGATCCAGCGCTTCTGGCACAAGCTCGAGCGGCGCTTCGCCCGTGGACCGACGTCGGAGGTCACCACAGCAACATCGGCTGCGGACGCAGACGCGCCCCAGGAGGCCCCGCTTTCGCGCACGCCGTCATCGCTCGCGTCCCCTGACGAGCCCTCGAGTCCCATGCTCAGTACCAGCAACGACGATGATGATGATGAATGAGAATGACGAGATACCTGCGACGTGTTGGGATTACCTTGAGCTTACCTTCCGTCAACCTTTGACTATGGAATGGCTCTACTGATCACATTTTTCACGGAGCACCACGACCTAGTGCGAGATGATCTCGTGCCTCGCGGTTATCGGCGCGGCGGTAGGTGGCCGCCGCATGGGCGCGGGCTCTGTGTCCTCGTCGATCCATCGGCCTCGACGGCAGCGGACTAAACCCGCTGACGGATCGCCCTTTTCCAGAACAGCCCGCTGTACGTGCGGACCTTTGAGGAGGAGGAGGACCTGGGCTTCCATTACATCGCCCACGTCGCGCTCGACCTCATCGAGGAGCGCGTCCGGGGCGCCCCGGCCAACCCCGCGGCCAAGGACGACCAGTACCTGGGCTTTCTCGGGCCCATCGAGGACTATCGCGTGTGCGTCGTTGGGGGGGGGGCATCGTCGTAGGTCGTTGGTTGGTTGGGTGTGTGACACCGTTGCCACTGTGTGCCTGCAGCTACGGCTACGTGACCAACACGTCCGTCAAGTTTGTCGCGATCCTCCACGACACCCCCGTGCGGGACTCGGAACTCCGCTCGGTGCGTGGCATCGGCAGCAGCAAAGCAACCAGAGCGAGTCGATTGCGGCAGAGAAATGCTGACGATAGATCCGACTGAGACGTGCAGTTTTTCGCCGAGCTGCACAAGATGTACGTCAATGCCATGTCCAATCCCTTCGCGGCCATCGGCGAGCGGATCGCGTCCCAGCAGTTCGACAAAAAGGTCTACAACCTCGTGCTGCAGCACAACAACAGCCCCGCGTGAGCGAGGGGCGTCGACGTAAGAACGTGGGTCCCAAGTCATTGTGTCTGTAGTAATTTTTTCTTTCGTGTGTGGATGGATGTGTGTGATTGCTTCCTGCTACTCGTCCTCTGCCTGCTGTTACCTACTACGCTAGAGAGACAGACCGTCCATCGAGAGATCCCCGACGCCGCTGCCGCCATTGTTCTTGTCGTCCTCGTCGTCCTCGTCCTCGTCGTCGTCCTCGTCGTCCTCTTCCTGATCAATCTCGGGCATGGGAAAGCGGAGAATCGCCGCGACGCCGCTGAGCTGTCCGAGTTTCTCGCCCGAGATGTGGAGGCTGCTGAATAGCCGGACGATGCCCCCATTCTCCCGGACACTCTCGACGAGGTCCACGTACTTGCGGCGGGTCGCAATGTCCTGGTTCCGGAAGAGCTCGTCGGTGATCAGGAGCGTCTCGATGGCCAGGTGCTCGTTTGCCCGGACCACGTGCTTGTAGCCATAGTACGCGCGATCCTGATCCACGTGGAGCATGTTGAAGAACGTCTCGAGGGCCTTGACGTCCTCGACGGCCTTGGTATCGGCGACCTGCGACTGGATCGCCGGGTCATTGAGCACCTCATCGAGGGCGTGCTTATGGCCCGAGGACGCGTGACACAGGATGAACTTGGGCTTGTGTTCGAGGATGAGCTTGTCGTCCTGGCGGATCGCCTGTTCGACCATAAACTTGAAAAAATCGTCCTTGACGAACCCCGGGCTCGCGAGGAGCACGCACTTGACGAGCTTAAAGTCAATGTGCTGCTTGATCGAGCGGACAATGTTCTCGTAAAAGCGCTCGAGGCCCTTGGCGTGATTCGAGCTCCCCGTGCGTTTCTTGGGGACGCTCGTCTCGATCTTGGCCTTGATCACCGTCATGTGGCCCTTGATGAGGCAGAGGTGCGCGAGCCCCGTCTGCATGACCACGGCCGCGAGCTCGGCGCGCTTGGCGATGTCGCACGCGGTCTCGATGCGCTCGAGGGACATGACGTCCCAGCAGTTCTTGGTGAGCGTGAAGTCGCGGTTCATCTCGAGGTCAAGCGTGTGGTACGCGCCCATCTACACTCCAACGTCATCACGGCCCGTTCGATATTCGGATTATTCGACTTGTAAGTGAGGGACCCGGCCTCACCGCGCTCTCCATCCATGAAGCCCACGACGCACCCGAACATGCTGGTTCTCGAGTGTGTTCTTGCCTTTGATTCGGAGCACGCAGAGCGCCGGGTCAAAGTTGACCTGCTCGACCTGTGCACGAGTCGCCCGCGGCCATCAGCACAGTTGATCCCCCGCACCAGCCAAAACTGGGCGATGTGGTCCAAGCGCGCGCACCTCGATCTGCAGCGTCAGTCGCACCCGCTGACTGCTCGTGGAGCCCGTGACGCCCTCCTTGACGACCTGTGAGGCAGGCACGAGTTCGTCAAGTTGGGCACCTCCCCAAGAAGTGCGCCAAAGGGCAGCACCTTGCGGATCGTCGTCGTCTTGACCGAGTCGTGGACGTGGATGAGGTTGTAGACGTGCCACATGTCCTCGGGCTCCTCGGCGCGGAGCACCACGAAGCCCGCGCCGTCCTTCTCGCTGACCTGCTTCTTCAAGAGCTTCATTTGCGATTCCGATCCCCTGGTGATGAAGATGCGCACACGCACAGCGGGTCAAACGTGGCAGCCGTACCTTCGCGCAACATCGTTCGATATTCAATTATGTGACACACCCTAAATTCGGTTGTGGGTTCTGTTCAAAATGACCCAGTTCGCCTTGGGGTGGTTTTTGGCGGGAGCGAGGGGGAGGGAGGGGGTGGCGGCGGAGCGCGGCGTTCTCTCTCTCATCTCCGCTCCTCCTTCCTCCTCTTCGTTTTGTTGGCGGTCTAAACCGGTTTTCCTTTGTGCCGACCGCAACCGGTTTTTTTCCAGCGCGCAAGTGGGTTCAACATGGTCCTCAAGCGCGACAACAACGGCGACATCACGACGGGCCTGAGCACCAATGGCATGGGCAATGGGCTGAGCAATGGGGTCGGCGCCGCCGAGACTGTGACGGACGCCACCGGCGCCGCCGCCGCCGCTGCTGCTGCCGCTGCTGTTGCCTCTGCCGCCGCGGACCACGAGCTCTCGGGGGTGACGACCCCGCCGCCGGCGGTGGCCCCGACGACACCGACGACCGACTCGACGACCGGCAGCGCCGTGGGGACCCCGACGTCCTCGGCGGCCTCGACGACGACGGGCGCGTCCACATCGACAGCCGCGGCCGCGGCGACGATCGTCCAGGCCGTGGCCGCCGCGGGGGCCATCGCCGCGGCGGGGGCCGTCCCCAATGCGACGCCGAGTGTCTCGGCGGTCTGGGCCTATTTCGACAAGGACACGATGGGCAACTCGATCTGCAAGTTTTGCGACCGGGTGATCAAGGGCCACCACTCGTCGAACCTCCTGTCGCACCTCCGGACCGCCGGCCGCACGGACTCGGCCCACCAGCAGGCCAGTGCGATCTGCGAGGAGCACCGCGAGAACAAGCGCCACGTCAAGCGCCAGAAGATGGCCCTCCCGACGGCCGCCGAGTTCGCCGCGACCTACCCGCATCTCGTCGCGGCCGCTGCCGCGGCGGCCGCGGCGGCGCCCTTTGGCTTCAAGGCCAAGGACACGCTCATGCTCCCGACGCCGGCCTCGGCCCTCGCCGCCGCCGCCACGGCCGCGACCGTGACCAAGGACCAGCGCGAGCAGATGGGCCTCGTGCCCCCGGCGACGCTCGGCTGCACGCCCGAGCAGTTGGCCCAGGATGTCGGTGCGTGCGTGCGATGCGGGGTTGTCTTGGATCGACTCGGCGTTGCTGGAGGTGTGTCTGACCCCCCGCTGCCTGTTGACAGCGCTGCTCGTGCTCGTGGACAACCTCCCGTTCAACTTTACGGCCCTCCCGGGCTTCCAGAACCTCGCGCAGGTGCTCATGGGCGACAAGAAGACGCACCTCCCGGATGAGGAGACGGTGCTCAAGAACATCCACATGCTCCACCAGAGCATGATCTTGACCATCAAGATGCTCCTGACGCGGGCACGCGGGGTGCGTAGGCGTCGACCGAGCTCGTCGCTGATCAACGAGACGGCGTCACTCATCTCGTGTTGCTGTTGCTGTTGCGGATGCAGGTTGGACTGACGCTGGAAACGTGGGCGCATCCGTCCCCGGAGCTCGCCGGGACGAGCAAGTACCTCATGATCAATGCCCATTTCAGCGTCAACTTTCGCGGATATCACGTGACGATCAATTGCACGCCTGTGGATGATGGCCTCGACCTGGCGACGTTGCGCACTGCCCTCGACCAGACAACGGAGGTGAGAAGGAGCGATGAGTCCATGCCAGGGCATACAAGCGACTCACTCGATCATTTTGTAATGTGTCTGTAGCGCTTCAACATCAAGGACAAGATTCTCGTGTGTATCGCGGGCGATCTGCCCTGGAAAGAGGGAGCGGAGGTGCCATTGCTTGCATCGGATCTGCCCACGGTGTACTCTCCGGTTCATGCCGAAGGTCGCACCGGTGAGCCGCAATTGACCTCTGTGGTTACATCAGCCGCTTCTCTTCTCCGCCGCTGCCTCAAGAAGGAACTCTTTCTTGAGTCGTTCCCGCATATCGTCATCTCTATTGATGCCTTCTTGCGCCGGCTTGTGAGTGAGCCAGCTGCGCGTGCAGTTGTCAAACGCAAATGCCCACTCGTTGATCCAGAGTCGTTTGCGAAGGACGAAGCAATTGTGTCGTACTACGACTTCCTCTGCAACCTTCATGATGCACTCCCGACCCTCGAACAGACTGCCACTGCTCACCAAGTCGAGTATTTGCCAGAGTCGTCGGTGGAGTGGATCACGTTTGTTCTGAAGAAAATGCGACCATTCGCTCGGTATGCTGATGCCTTTGAAGGCGAAAAGCAAAAGAAGTCGGGCAGCGACAAGGAGATTTTCAAGGATGGTTTATCAAGTGTGTCTACCATCGTTGCTGCGCTGGTTCCCCATATCGAGAAGCTCGCAGTGAGAGGCGATGACGGCGCGCTCCCTCACGATGTTGCTCCCGAGATTTGGAAAGCATTTTTCGATGCGACTGCGAAGGAATTGAGGTCATCGTTCGGCGCGCTGTCCAGTGTCTGCTTGGCTTCAACTCTCCTTGATCCGCGCTACAAGGACCGCGATTATTGCTATTTGGAGCCAGAGGTTGAGCGCGCAGACGGTGAAAACTTTCTCCGTCGGCTGTTTGAAATCTTCGGTGATGACGGGGCGGGTGTGCGTAGTGTCGGCAACGAAGAATCCAATCGGGTCGCGTACGATGCGGTTTCTGTCAATGGGGACTCCTTGTCAAAAGGTGAATCTCAAGTTGATGCACGCGATGGTATCGACGAGGACGATGATTTGTTGACCCACTTGCCAACGACGACTGCAAAAGATGGTTCTGCTGATTCCTCTGAACTTGTCGCGACGTGGGCGAAGGAGCTCACAGCATTTCTCTCACTGCCTCTGGCAGACCGAAACGTCAACCCGCTTCAGTGGTGGAAGATGAACCAGCTTCGCTTCCCTCTTATGGCCCCTTACGCAGAATTGTTGCTTTCGTTGCCTGCAGCAGCAAGCGCCGGCAAGACCACACGCCGTGGAATCGACAGCGTCTTACTGCGTTTCGAGGGATGTGTCCAGGATGAGAGTGTATCGAACGCGCCAGGGCTCATGGACGCTTTTATGCTGTTCCAGCGGAACCGTGAATACGCCGTTGAATGGTTCAGCAGCAGCTCCACAGTTGCAGCAGATCCGTCGATGTTGTCCCAGGTCGAGGACCACACCAACTTCAAGCATATCGAGAACGTGTGAATCGTCGCCTGTGATTTCTCTATGTTCCGATCGCGACGAATGTACTTCTTGTGATCTCGATACGTTTCTTTTAACGATGCATTAATTTTTGTGTCATTGATTATTGATAACTCACTGGCCTTGTGCAGTGTGTCGGGGTGATCCCGTTGCCCGCATTGCAGTCGTGAATGCCTCTCCGTATACGTTTGACACCTCCGCATTTCGCATGAATGCCCCCAGTGCCCCGAGATAGCCCTCGTGCTTGCAGAAACGCGCCTGCATCGTCCCCTTGGACCAAAAGTTGATCGCATACGAGAGCGTCCGTGCCGAGATCTGATTGTGCCGGAGAAAGTTGCCCACGAAGAAGATGCGCTTCGTCTTGTGGATGCAGGCATTGAGGAAGGCAATCTGGCCAATGTTTTGTGTGACCATGACCAGCAGAGAACGCGCGACGTCCGCATCCGAGACGGCATCCCGTGGGACTGTCATCATCCGCCCAAAGCTACTGGCGACGGTCGTCGCGGGAAGGTTAAACTTCTCATACGAGCCACCGTAAATGTCCCCGACGGTCATATCCACGTTGTAGTTGGAGCCGTGGACAGCGATATCGAGTGCCTCGTCATACGTGCGGCACTGTGTGAGCAGCCGACAGAGGCCCCAATAGGTACCACCGCCGATACTGCTCCCACTCACACGCTCAAAGTCATTGGGGCCCTTGACGTGCAGGACGCTCACCCCGGAACCGATGCTCACGAGCTAGAGACCACGAACCGTCCGTCAGTCGCGCATTCCACACAGCAGCAACAGCAAGAGCAGACGCGATGGCCGCCTTTCCTACCAAGTATGGAAAGATGTCCTCCTCCGCGTCGTACTGGATCAGCTTCATCCGCGAGGCCGCCATCGCCTTGATGTCCACGTCTTCGAATGTGAAGACCTCGTCCGACAATGTGGTGAGGAGGAAGTTGAGCCCGAGGATCGTGCACTCGATTTCGTCGTATTTCTTGAGATCAATGCCCGCGAGCTCGTGAAAGAGATTTCCATACTGCCCAAGGACAAGACAAGCACAAAAAAAAATCAATGAGCGCGTGGCTTGGGCCGGCAACACATCAACCGCAATCGGACCTTGTGGGCGCCACCACCCGTGCACGGGAGGGAGCGGAGCGACTGGTTGAATCCATGAGACGCGATGAACTCGATGGCTTCGTGGGTATGCCGCGATTCAAAGCGGATAAAGTGAAATACCTGCGTCATCGCACAAGCACCATCCGTGAATATGCGGCAACCACATCGCGATGAGCGGAGGGGGGGGGGGAATGCAATGTCACCGACGTACGCCTTGGAGGGCATTCGAGTGCACGCGCAGGCGGACATCTTGGACCCCATAGCGGCCGAATGCCTCGTTCTCGAGGATGAACTTGGTCATCTCCCCGGCAGCGATCTCGTACGAGGCGGCGCGAGGGCGCTTGCGGGTGACCTCCGGCGCTGACGGCATTGTCGGGGCAGTCGACGTCGATGGGGTCGGCGTTGAGGCCGATGAGGCCGCAGTCGATCCCGCCTGTGGCGGGGGAATGGGCCCATGCGCCGGTGAGGTCTCCCGCCGCTCAAAGAAGACGATCTTCGCGAGCGTGCCGCCAATGTCGAGGCCGAAACATTGTCCGAGGTCCGAGCTACGTTCCGCGAGCACCACGGGACATCAGCACCTGGCGGGCCTCCAGGGGGCCTCGCTTTGGACCGGACCGTGCCGTCCATTGGGACCATTTTGACCTACTGCTTGGAGATCTTCTTGAAGGTCACACGCTGCCGCCACTGGCGATGCCGCGCGCGCTTTCGGCGATAGCACAAGAGCGCGATGGACGAGGAGAAGACGAGGAACGTGCCCGTGACCAGCACGCGGTCCGTGACGGTGACGGCCGCCATGCTCCAATGCCCCCACACGTCGATGGCTACGCGGCGACGGCAGCGCTGTCCCTCTTCGCCGCGACGAGCAAAGCGGCGGCGAGCCGGGCGATGGAGGAGGTGGAGGTTGGAAGGAGAGGGGGGGGGTGACGCCGCCGTCCCGGCGGGTATGACGCCGATCCTGCGTCTCACGCTTGTTCACGTGATGCTGCTGATAATGGACCTGCCCAAACGGATCCACACTGGGGTAATCGCGCGATTGCATTGGTCGATATAGAGGATGAATATCAACCAATCCATTGAGACTTGTTAGATACCCACAATCTGGGAGAGTGAAGGTCGCTCACTGGATGCCACACGTATAAATTTTCACGGTGAATGCGATTTTTTCCTGGGTTGTGCCGAACTTGTTGTGTCCAGCGTTCTGACATGTGATCATGGGCGTTGGACAGCAGCGCGCACGATTTGGATCACGCTGCACTGGATCTGGAGCACTTTCGCAGTGGGCGTCGACTGTGGGTGCGGTAAACCAAGGCACTGGTTGGTGCATGGCGACGATCGCCGCAGGTTCCTCCAAGGCGGCAGCGTGGTGAACGGGTGGCAAGCGTCGTGCGCACTTGACTGTCACTGAACAACTCCTGCGGAGCAGCGCACCCCGACACCCGCACAATTAGCACACGCCAACCGGTCAGAATCGTCCAGGACAAGCCCGATGCTCCATTCGCGGCACGACCTACTTGTCCAGCACTTTGAGCACGAGCTCCGGCAAGTCCAGGCCTTTATCCAGACCCGCCTCCGGACCGACCGGCCCCAGCTTCTCCACGTCAACTCGCACCAGGTCGAGGAATACTACGATGAGATCCAGAGCTACGTTCGTCTAAAGCAGCAACGTCCCGACCAGCGGCGCCCGCGGTCGATAAGAGGGGAGATCCCCCCACTGGTGCCTCCACTCTCGGTTGCGACCGTGCCGGTGCCATGTGTTAAACAAGCGATCAAAGCGGAGCTTGTCATCTCCACCGTGCACAAAACAATCAATCAACCGATCACGGCCTCGGCACCTGCACCTGGACTACGGCCAGAGGTCGTCGGTCGTCGACGCATACTCAAGAAACAAAAGACCATGTGAAAGGTGTGCATTGGACATAGATAATGGGGAATGTGATGCCATCATCATCCATCAATCTCCACCCACATGCAAATGCACACTCTGTCCACAGTATCGCAAGTTCGCGTTGGAGCCAGCAGCCTCACCACAGACGAGCAACATTGACCATCTTCAACGCCGTCCACCGTACATGGGGCCCTCCTTTCTGCCGTTACCTACCGTTTTGCCTTTGAATCCTGAGTAAACCTCCCATGGATCTGCACCCGAGATCGTCATGAGAGAGATCGTTGTCCACAACCTTTAACACCTGCTGAAATCGTATACGGCAATGAAAGGACGCCAAGTTTAGCCTCCGTCATCAAAGCCATCGTTTGACTTCACGAAAGGGTGCCGAAAATGTTCCAAAAACCACCGGCGGATCCCTCGTGGTCCCTCGTTAGACTGGCTCCGATCCCTGTTTTACCCGATCAATGGGTGCCGCCATATTCCACCCAGGAGGTCTATGTACTTCGAGAGGTCGTCGGGGCAGCTTCTCCTTTGCCAAGTGCTCCTGAAGCGGTGACAAGCGGCGCCGTCGGGCTGCAAAGCGCGAAAACAGCCCGCCCTTCACAGAACGCCCACGCTCCCCCACCGAGAGAGCGTGTCGGTGGCGCCATACAACCCAGAAGCCCCGGGGGAGGAAGGAAACCCAACCGCGGTCTCTGGAATCCAGAAGTGGACGACTGGCTGGGGAGAGGAGAG
>JAADYI010000389.1:0-19019 GCA_023338185.1 Lagenidium sp. CBS 127285
CGGTTATGACCCCCCCCCCTTCCCCCGCCTTCTCCTCTTTTGCTGTTTCACTCCATCGTAGATGGCCGATGGCCTCCAGACCTTCACGTACGACCACGTTTTCGACGAGTCGGATGGCCAGCAGGTCGTCTTTGACAATGTCGCCCGCCCGGTTGTGCAAGGTATGCTAACCCCGTTGGCCCCGTTGAGGGTGGAAGCGGCCCGTGGCTCACGTATGTGTATGCTCTGGCAGATCTCATGGATGGTTACAATGCCACGATCTTTGCCTACGGTCAGACCTCCTCGGGGAAGACATACACCATGGAAGGGGCGTCGATCGATGACCCCCAGCTCCGTGGGATCATCCCCCGAACCGCGACCGAGATCTTCAACAATGTCATGGCAGCGGATGAAAACATGGAGTTTATCGTCAAGGTGAGCTACATCGAGATCTACATGGAACGGATCCGCGATCTCCTCGACCCGTACAAGTCCAAGGTCAACCTGCAAGTGCGTGAGGATACGCAGCGAGGCATCTTCGTCGAGGGAATGACCGAGATCTCAGTGACGAGCGATGAGGAATTGCTGTCCACGATGCGCGACGGTGCCGCCAATCGCGCGGTTGCCGCCACGGGGATGAACGAAGGCAGTTCACGTAGTCATAGTGTATTCATGGTGACACTGTACCAGCGAAATCTCGTGAATCAGGCGACCAAGGCGGGCAAGTTGTACCTCGTTGACCTTGCCGGTTCTGAAATGGTTCGAAAGACTGGAGCCTCTGGAAAACAACTCGAGGAGGCAAAGACGATCAACAAGTCCCTGTCTGCGTTGGGGAACGTCATCAACGCATTGACGGATAGCAATTCCAGCCACGTACCATATCGGGACAGCAAACTTACCCGTGTGCTCCAGGAATCGCTCGGTGGTAACTCGAAGACCAATCTCATTATCAATGTTTCACCAAGCAGTTTTAACACGCCCGAAACAATTTCTACTCTTCGATTTGGAAACCGAGCCAAGTCGATCAAGAACAAGGCCGTTGTGAACGAGCAACGTAGTGTCGAAGAATACAAGATCATGCTTTCCAAGGCTGAGAAGACTATAAGCGCTCAACAAACGTATATAATTTCCCTTGAGGCTCGCCTGGTGAGCCTAGGAGTAGATCTCAAGAAAGATAGTCAAATCACGGGCTCAAGCACGGCAGCAGCTGCTGCAGCGTTGTCTTCAGCATGCTTAGGTATTGATGCAAGTATCGATGATGTCGCGGTTAGCGTTGGAGCGGAATCAAACAATGAGGAGCCAACTGAGAGGCTTCGTCGATCTTCTTCGATTCGTGCTGCCCAGGCACTTGAAGAGCTCCAAGAGCGAGTGACGCAGTTGGAGGAGGAACTGAATGAAGAGAAGCAAGAATCGAGCCGACGAGCACAGGAAATTCGATTCCTCACAGCTAAATCGGAAGAACAAGCCATCGCGCTAGAGTCAACCCAGACTGCTGCTGAAGAGTTTAGGAAAGAGAAGGAAACACACGAGAAGGATCTCGAGGACAAACTCCGCGTGAACGATGCATTGATTGTGGAGCTTCGTGGTGACTTCGAACGCCTGACATTCGAGCATCAAGAGCTGGTAATTCATTCTGAGAAGGTTCAGCGTGAATATGAAACCCTTGTACAAGATTTGCCGTCAGCAGCAGCAGCGGCTGCTACCAGTGGAGTATCCACGCCAGGAACTGGCGCAAGCTCTCCACGCAAACTTGCTGCTGCTGCCGCCGCCCTTGCAGCCTCCGGCATTGCGAACACCTCTCAAGACAATCTTCGATCCAACGCGGAAGGTCAAACGCAAGGAAAAGAAAATGCGGAACAAAGCGAAGCTGAAAATATGACCGTGGTGACGCCTTCTTCAGTGTCTACCTCGTTAGATGAGAGCTCGTCATCAGCCGGAGAGAGTTCGAAGGAGTCGATCGATCTCAAGGCCAAATGTCAAACTCTTGAAGATGAACTTCGACAGTACGAGAAGGAGTATCGTGTTTTCCAAGTTAATGCCGAAAGAGAAAGGGGCCGTCTACTAGAGGACCTTGAGCGAAAGAAGACTCAAATTCGCGAACTCGAAATGCAGGTGAATTCTTCGGGCAGTCAAGAAGGACCGAATAGCAATAACGGTAACGGCGCTGGCGTTGGAGGCTTCAACGGCCCAAGCGGAATGTCGGCTCGTGAGCGTCAGCATATGCGTTCAATCCAGCAGAAGTTAGAGCAGTTGGTTGCTGTTCATCGCCAGTTGCTTCGGAAGTATGCATCTTTGGAGCTAGAACTTGCGGAAGCAAAAAAGAAAATCGCCCTTCGCGACGAGCGTATCAAGCAAGTCGAGGCAAACAACCGCATCATGGCCGGCAACATGCGTGCTCAAGCTGAGAAGCACGTCGAAGAACTCACGCACTTGCGGGACCAGATCGCCGATTTCCGTGGCGCTCAGCGTTCGCATTTTGAAGCCCAACTTAATCAAAACAGCGACTCGAACGTCATCAAGACTCTTCGGGGTGGGTCTCTGTACAGCGAGGGTGTCATTCGACCAATTCGTGGTGGTGGCCGAAGAAAGACGAGCGGAGCAGGGTCTTCATCTTTACAGACAAGTGCGTCTTCTCCGTCGGCGACACCGTCGGGATTTCTCACGAGATTATTCGGCGGGAAGACTGGCTGACGTTGGCGACACTGCCGTCCACGATCAAATAAATTGAATGTTTTCGCCTCTACAAAAATTGATCGCAACACAGCAAAAATTGATCGCAACACAGCAAAGAACGAGTGAAAAACAACCCCTTCAGTTGATCATATTCCTTCTTAGCTAAAGGCACTGGTGAGCACCACAGACTAAGAACAGAGTATCGGCTCTACAGGCGCTAGGCACTTAGAACTGACGGAACTGCTTGCGCACGTTGATCGGCTTGGTCTCCGAAGCGGCCTCAACCTCAAGGACGTTGAAGCGGACGGTCTTGGCCAACGGACGGCACTGGCCGATGGTGACGACATCACCCTCCTTGACACGGAAAGCAGGCGAGACGTGGGCGGCAACGTTCTTGTGACGCTTCTCGAAACGCTTGTACTTGCGGACGTAGTGGAGGTAGTCACGACGCACAATGATCGTGCGCTTCATCTTGGTCGAGAGGACGACACCCTTGAGGATACGGCCACGGATCGAGATGTTGCCGGTGAATGGGCACTTCTTGTCAACATAGTGGCCCTCAATGGCGGTCTTCGGGGTCTTGAAGCCAAGGCCGACCTCCTTGAACCAACGGGGGCCGTTCTTCTTGCCAGCGAACTTCTTGCTGGCAAGGAAGACACCGTGCTGCTTCTGGAAAGCGCGCTCGTTCTAGATCACACACATACACCACAGTGTCAGTGAACCTGACGAATCGGATGTGATCAGGTATCGCAAACAGCAATGGCATCCGTCACGAGGACAAATGCGAGCGACACTTGGCGCCAATGCCTCCGTCGTCAACATGCGATGTCCCGATGATGAGTCGGATCGAGCACCGCGCAGCATGCCGGCAGGTTATTCAAATTCGATCCGATGTCCGGGGGGCGCTTCTCAAGTGCATCACGCCCCCATGGATTACAGCCTTGGTGGGCCATCACCCCACCAACTAGCTAGCCATGACGTCATGTGAGTCCAGAAACTCGTGTGACTCCAAAAATGTCGTCGGCCGCTGGACCCGCGGCAGCGAACAACTCCGTCCAACAGAGAGGATGTCGAAATTCGCCATCGCTGGTCCATTAAGCCCATGGCTGTCTCCGATCGTGTTCGTGTTGAAGGGAGTTGAGTACACAATCCCAACCTGCTGATGGTGCTGCTGTTGCCGCGGTCGCTGTCGCTGCAGTCGTTGGCGCGCTCCCGTGTGGTCCTCTCTCGAACGTGGTTCATCCGAGGATCGGACGGATGCTCATCGCCGCTTGCTGCTGGTCCGTGTGGCCATTTACCTGGTCAACGTGTTCCATGGTGGATTGTCGGGGTTTGCTTCGTTAGAGAATGCAATGGCCAAGGTGCGAGGGGAGCCGCTGTTGGGTCTCGGAGCTGGGCGGATGTCGTTGTTGGTCGTCGCGCCACCAGCCAATCGCTCAAGTCTGAGTTTTAAACAGCGCGTGTGCTACTTTTTGAAAAAGGGGTCGGGGAACATTGGACCGTCCTAGATGTGGCTTTTTGAAGTGACATTATGAAGTATCCGATTCGAGTAGATGAAGAGCAGCACCACCACCACAATGGAGATGCTATGAGATCCGAGGAGCTTCCGCAGCCAACAAGACAGAGGACTTTTCATCACTAAACAATCACATTCCACAGCCATTCCTAACGGTGGCATTTCGTAGCCGTATGCACCTCATTCATCCAGTGATGACTGCGTGTAGTCGAGAGATACTCAGTTCGGCGTTTGATGGATTTTGGGGGCTTTTAAAACAAACTGCGCCGGACCAGGCGAGCGAAAGAGAGCGTTTTATTCCTGCTTGCTGGTGATGTACTTCTTGACCTCGCCGGCATTGGG
Organism: Lagenidium sp. CBS 127285; assembly: GCA_023338185.1. NCBI lineage: Eukaryota > Oomycota > Peronosporomycetes > Pythiales > Pythiaceae > Lagenidium > Lagenidium sp. CBS 127285. The sequence continues at coordinate 4,511 of JAADYI010000389.1, forward strand.
GAGGTGACCCTGCAGGCGGAAGCTCGAGCTCTGATACGCCCACAAGAAGCCCCCAAGGGAGCCCAGGACGCCCGTGACCCACATCGACGGGCGAGCAATGTGCTTGTGGACCTTGACGCCTGGTACGCCGCACAAAGATATCGCCCGATTCGCAGTGAGCCCTCTCGCCGGATCTCAGGCCCCACATCCTCCAGCCACCAGCCGCAATACGCACCGAAAATGTAGCCCAGCGGGAACGACGCTGCGGTCACACCTCCCCATCGGAGATAGTCGGAGCTGTTGAAGTTGCCGCGGACGTCATCGTACGTCGGGTGCTTGACGATCACTGGGAACGGCGCCTCGTGGGGGTTGCGTGGGGTCGCCATGCTGCTGCTGCTGCTGCTTGTGTCGAACGCGCACAAGGATGCAAACCTTGGGTCGATGCTGTTGGCCCGATTTTTCTGCCACACAACCAGAACCTTCGTTAATACATTCACTCGCATTAATCTATTCGTTCCAGTGCCTTCCAAATATGATACCGAAGCGGTGTCTATTTTGGCGTGGGGGGCGATGCTGGCTGATGACCAAAGTAGCCCATGAGCCCAGAACACGGCAGCGATAGTTCGCTTCTTCTCGACCAGAACCCGCAGGATAACGAGAAGCGTGAGCATGAGCATGAGCACGAGCACTGAAGCCACGACTGCGTCCGTCCCGACGATGGCTCCATCAGCACCATCGTCACCGTCCAAATCCCCATCCAAGAGTGGCGAGTTCTTGTACAAGGTCATCTTAATCGGCTCCGCGGCGGTCGGCAAGACCAATTTGCTTTCGGTCGCCGCGCGTGGGCAGCAGTTTGATGAACGGAGCCCACCAACTCTCCAGCCTGAGTTTGTGACTGGTAAGCAGCGGGTTGTGCACGGCAAGTGAGTGTTCTTGAAGCACGCTCATTCGTCGACGGCATGAAACAGTCAAAGTGCAGCGCCCCGACTGGAAGTTTGGAGAGGCAAATCAATACATTCGCGCTCAAGTTTGGGACACAGCTGGCCAGGAGCGATACCAAGCGATCTCGAGCTCCCACTACCGGCGTGCACATGGTAAGCACTAGCTGCCAACGTCGAGTTGAAGATATGCAGATTTCTTGACAACACATTGACCTCCATTCGTGCTAGGTGCAATGATAGTCTACGACGTGAGCAACAAAGGATCGTTCAAGGAAGTGTACCCTGGGGTCCAAGGAGGTAACCAGTGGCTGCGGGCGCTGAAGGAGAACGTCGACCAGTCCCTTCTCGCTGCAGTGATGCTGGTGGAGAACAAGACTGACAAACTCGATCCCAAGGCTTCAGAGAGGCCAGCCACATTTGTGCAGGAGGATGAGGTGAAGCGCGTTCTCGTGGACACGGTCTTCCGGGACCCCAAGCAGGGTCTCGGCTGGCTTCATGACGGGAACGTGAACGAAACTATCCCCTTCCGGGTGGCGAACAGCCTCATGTACGCCCGAACCTCGGCCGTGACCAACACGTGCGAGTTGTTTGAGCTGGCCGAAAAGGGCGTGTCGGTGCCCGACCTCTTGCGGAGTGTCCAGAAGAAGACGGTCGAGTATGAGCGCACTACTGGAATCTCCACAGTCTCCCAAGCACTTGAAGCCCTCCTGGTCCGTATTTATGAGCGATCGAAAGACATGGAGGCCGGTGGGTCCAAGCCAAGCGGTCAGACATTCAAGATCCACCAGGCCACCAATGATCCAGCGCCGAAAGATGGTTGCTGCTGATCATCATAACGCGTCTGGGTCTAAATTAGAGCCCCGCATTTTCATGTACCACACACCATATATGACCTCTTTTGATACATGATGCAGCATCACACAATGCAGGGTACTCATTTCTCTTCCGTTCATTTTCATCATCAGCCACCAATCCCGAGGCCGCACTTGCTCGGCGACAACGTCGTTTCGCGCGGGCGCAACGAGATGTCCGTGTATGATGAGGTCGAGATCGAGGACATGGAGTTCAACGCGGAGGAGCAGGTGTATTACTACCCGTGCCCCTGCGGCGACAAGTTCTTCATCTCACTGGAGGAGCTTCACGACGGCGAGGATATCGCGACGTGCCCCAGTTGTTCACTGACCCTGCGAGTGGTCTTTGATGAGGACACTCTCCCCGAGCTCAAGGACGAGGAAGACGAAGACGAAGATGTGGCCCCGTGATTGCTTGGTTGCCACCTACGTATTTTGGAGTATTTATTGGATCAATAGACTTGCGTGCAAAATTTGCACGACATTTAATGTCATTTGTCCGTTGTGGTGGCCTTGCGAAAGCCCTTTGCAGTCTGCTCGATGTCCGTGGTCATTGCGCTCAGCTCCCAATTCAGTGCCCGATTCAATTTGACGCGCTCCGTGAGCGTGACTCGCTCGAGATACGACTCGAACATGGCAAGCTCGCGCTTTCTTGGAGAGAGATCATACTTTTCCTTCCGGAACTTGAGTCTGTTCTCGATGAACTCGATTGCAGCAGCTCGCTCCTCTTGCACACGTTCGAGGTCTTCATCATCTAGAGTCGAGTCTTCTTTGTTCTCACGTTGCTGCTGAATCCATTTTTCATAAAACTCGTCAAGCAGTGCATAGTAGAGTGATAGGTTTGCAAATTCTTGCTGCTTCAGGTAATCTCGTTCTCGAACCATTCGTCGACTGTTGTTCTTCAACCGTCTCCTCTCCAGCGTCTTCAGTTTATCGGGGAGATTTTGCGTCAAGAATGGCATTTTCTCGACGCTCTTGCCATTTGTGGTGAACGGAAGATGATCATGGTGCGTCTGCTTGAGATCAACATGACGATGCTTTGCTTGTGTATCGCCCTGCAAGAAACTGCCTTCGTACAGGTAATCCCAGTCCCCATCATCGTCAATCGTAGCACCGACATTCCTGCGTGATGTTTTTTCGGCCACGCCTTCATCAGGAACTGTGAAAACACAATCTCCTCGGCCATTCATCATGTTTTCAAACCAAAAACCAACATGCCTGCACCGACCGCGATCGAAGTGTGACGTTCCACGGCCCGACTTGACACCGAGATCGAAAAACCCATCATATCTATCTCCATCTCGTTCGAAGAGCCGGCCCCGGCCATGGAGTACTCCAAAGCTAAACGTCCCTGAGTGAGTCGTGCCGTCTGGAAATCGTCTTGTGCAGTCATCTCCATGCAGAAGGCCGTCCTGAAAGTGCCCTTCATCCACCACTCCTGTCGAGGACGTGTACGTACCCCACCCAGTTATCTTTCCATCCTTCATTTCTCCAACGTACGTCGCTCCGTCTGGAAACGTAATGTTCATGTGCTCTCCTTGCTCGACACCATCACGAAACATATCGCCATTGAGCAATGATTGAGGGTACACACGTTCTCGGAATTTTTTAGAGTACTCGTATTGTCGACCTGGGTGCTCGAATGTGCCAGTGATTGTAGTGCCCTTTCCGTACACAATTTTGCCTCGACCTTGCCTTTGATCGCGATCAAATTCACCTTCGTATATTCCAACGTTGGTGAACTCGCGTCCATACCCTTGCTTGTGGCCCATGTACCATTCTCCCGAGTACATAGAGCCGATAGTAGAGACGTGAAAGCCCTGGTCCCAGGGTTTTAATACGTCACCATCGTCTCCCTTTTGGGCCAAATGCTCCACAATTCCTAATCGCTCCCCTTGGCCATGGCGCAGGCGCCGCAAGCGTACGGTGCGCATGTTGATCTCTTTCCGAAGGTCGTTTTCACTGATGATGTTGTTCTGCACCTGGTCGTCTTCTACGTATGCTTTTGGTTGTGGCCGTGTCTTGACCAGGCAGACGTAGTTCCAGTCGCTTTTCTTGAGGGCGACTGAACTCAGATCATCTCCTCGAGAACTCGTAAATGCTACGGTCCACGTTCTGGTCTCGACACGTTTCGCGTATTGGTCCATAGTCTCCTCGCGGTCGTTTGCCGCAGCAGCTGGCTTATCAATCGGGAGGGGGGTCAAATCGAGAGGTTCCGTTAACAGAAACTTCTCGATTCGAGCTTTTTTCTTCGTCAGACCAGTAACTTCCTGATCATACTTTGCGGTATGCGAGGCAATCGCCGTCGATAGTTTCTTCCGCATCTCTGTTTGCTGCTCTGGTGTCCCATCAACTTCGATCGACGGCAGTGCATTTAGCTTTTGCCGGAGCAGTTGTCGCTTGCGCTCGGCGACATGGATCTCCTCTCGGACCCTCACCAGTGGCTCATAGTCTTGGGTAATGCCAAAGAGGAGCCACGTCTTGAGATCAGTGGCCTCACAGTCTTTGGGAACGCCAGTCAGCACCAAGACAGTCTTGCCGGCATACATGGGATCCTTCAGATCGTCCTGTGGCGGCGGTTCAAGTCGCTCATGGATGATGTAGAACCATTTGTCCTTTCCCGCTGGGGGTAGCACTTGTGTCATCCAGTCTTTGGGCCAGATCACATCTTTCATAACCCGATGGTTGCATCGGAAACCCCATCAGACACATCGATTTACAGCCACGTGTGCAGAGAACATTACGCACTCCCAAAGGGGTCCTTGAGCAGCGCGGCGTTGCAGTTGAAGAGCTCATTGATGCGATTACTGGTCGTACGGGACGGAAAAAGGGGTTAGCAATGGAGCATGATCACTTTGGCAATGCCAATTTGGCATCCACTCACAGCTTGAAGTCGGAACGCAGGACCCGTTGGAACGAATGGTCCTCGGGCTTGTCGCACACGGGATCATAGAGAGCGACCATCATCTGGTCCTCCTTCAGTTCCTCGACCATCTCCCCCGTCTTGGGGTGGACGACCAGGCGCCCGGTGCGGGTCGCCATGGTCACTGCTGGTAGTGTAAGTCGTTGGTGCTTGACGATGGATTCAATGTGGACTCTCAAAAGACGTCAACTAAATAGAAACAATGGTCAATCTAACATTTCGAACAATTGTCGCCGTTAGATTCGAGTTTAGTGAGAACCAACTGGCGCGGTGTCAATCGGCAAGCATCATCATGTCCAATATCTACATCACTGAGCCGAGCACCGAGGGGAAGGTGCTCCTGCACACGTCGTTCGGGGACCTGGACGTCGAGCTGTGGCCCCAGCAGGCACCAAAGGCCTCCCGGAACTTTGTGCAGCTATGTCTGGAGGGGGTGCGTGCTGTCGGAGGGAGGGGATTGGTGCAATTTGTCGACGGTGCTCACATCCTTCGTTCTGCATCTTAGTATTATGACAATACGATCTTCCACCGGGTCATCAAGGATTTCATGATCCAAGGCGGGGATCCAACGGGCACGGGCAATGGCGGGGAGAGCATCTACGGGGAAGCGTTTGTTGACGAATTCCACACACGACTCAAGTTTAACCACCGCGGAATCCTCGCCATGGCAAATGAGAACAAGCCGAACTCGAACCACTCGCAATTCTTCTTCACCCTCGACGCCTGCGAGTTCTTGAACCGGAAGCACACGATATTCGGTAAAATTACTGGAAACACTATTTTCAACCTCCTTGGCACGAGCGAACTCGACACTGACGATGCGGATCGCCCCTTGAATCCCCCCAAGATCCTTAGCACCGAAGTCTTGTGGAATCCTTTTGATGATATAGTTCCACGTGACCTCAAGCCAAGAAAGACAGGTCAAAATGATGTCGCTGTCAAGAAGAAGGCACGGAAATCAACGAAGGACCTGAATTTGCTCTCGTTTGGGGATGAGGAGGGGGAATTCCAGGATGAGCCGAGCTCTAAATCCAAGACGAAGAAAAAGAAGATGATGAGCAGCCACGACTTGCTTGATGATAAAAAGCTAATGGCCGAGGTGGATGAGGAGCTTGCCCACAAAATCAGGGAAAAACAAGAAGTGGATGATAGTGTTTCTCATACAGCAGAAGACAAGCTCAAGAAGAAAGATGCAATTGCAAGTTTAAAGGCAGCAGTTGCTGCTGCAGCCCGGAGGGAGACAATCGAGCACGGTGATAAGGAATCCGCCAGCGGTATGCAAGCTGGCAATGAGGACGAGTCGAAGACGCAGAGGCACGATAAGAAACGACAGCGTCCGGTCAAGAGTGCTGAGTTGGACGAGTATACAAGACTACGCGACGAGTTGAAGAAGTCTAAGAAAGCTATCCCACTTCTCATCGGTGATAAGTCTCGTCAACAAGACGCCGCCAAGGCGTTTCATGACATGCTCACCCCGCTTCAACAGCAACGTCAAAAGTATTTGGAACGTAAGAAAGCATCAAGTCGCTCCCACCGACAACAAGAGACTTTGAAGAAATTGGAGCAGTTCAAGTCGACCTTGCACAATGCAGCTTCAAGTGCGGAACCGAACACCGACCGGGACGTACCAACTTACGACGGTCAGGTTCTTGAAGGAGACGACGAGGAGGCCGAGGGCGACGGCAAAGACAAGTCGTGGATGGTGGCGAAGCTGCGTTTCAAGAAGCACATTGATGTAAGCCCCTCTGGTGAAAGTAACTACTGTCAGTCTAATCTCTATGTGTGCGTGTGGTTATGGTTGTGAGCAGGACCAATTCCGGAACAATATCGGCTCGAACGTAGACGTAAGTGGTGTCGCTTCTCATTGGGTTGTACATTTAATGCTAACCAGGGCACACTTTCCAACAGGACTACACGACTATTGACTCCCGCGATGAAGCAAATCCAGATGCCAAGAGGCCGGACAATAAGACTCGAGGCAGTAGATCTCGTGGTCGGTCAAGATCGCGGGAAAGAAGCTATCGATCATATTGACATTGAGCGCGAATGAATGATCGATCGTTCGCATAAAGAAAACCCCAAATACAGAACAAAAGTGTGGCGCATGGAAAACATCTTTCTCTTTCGTCACACGTACTGGATGGACTGTGCGTATGACTATCGTAAACAAACGTTTGTGGACTGTTGCAACAAACGTGTGCACTGCAAACATTCGAGCCTGTGGTGTTTTGATACGACTCCCGGTCGTCTGTTCCATTTTTCTCTTACGAAGCCACAGACATCCCGCTTGTTCGAATTGTGATTGGTTAGACCACTCTTGAAAGCGTGTTTGTTCCAGCCATTGTTTGGGAAGCTCAACGCACGATCGGCAGGGACTCCGTATAATAGATAGCGGTCCTCTCGACCGTCGCCCACAACGCTGCACATAAAGTGCTGCAAGTAACCCACCTAATCAAGCGGTTGCAGTACAATGCACCAGCCATCATGATCAGTCGTCGCGCTGCCCAACTCCTACATCGTGGCCGTCTGGACGTCTCGACACTTGCTGCAGATCCTTCGTGGCCTTTGTACAATTTGTGTGTATTGTGCCAACGTACAAAAGGATCTGTTGGATGATCGCCTCTGGTCACAGTCACACTGCGGCGCATATGGTCGGTCGTTGGTCCGTTGGTCACAAGCGGAGCGGAGCCCCAGATGGTCGAAAGAAACGCACGGCCCTTGATGCACTGTATGCACCCCATCCAGGCTGGCGGTCAGCCGTCGCGACTGATCCAGTCCGACTGTACAGTAGTACTGTATGGAATTTGATCGAGTGAAACGCCTTGTCACATCGCGAACGTTCACGGAACCCTCTGCGAAGGACATGAGCCAAGTGGCTACGGTTGCTGCTGCCATCTCGCACGTCACTGCTCGGCCCTCGCCCCAGGTCGCGCCATCTCTCGCTCGAACGACTCCCAAGGGGGCTCGATGTGTGTGGGGGCGAGGGCAAGCGATGGCGCATCATCGCCCCACAGCGAGCTTGCACACACCGACCGAAGTCCCAGTCAACAACAGCCAAGGGGCCATCGTGATCGCCGACGGACACACCGATCGCTCCCACATCAAACATCTAGCTCCGGCGCTCCCCCATTGGGCGGTGTGCTGGTGGTTTTTGACCCCTGCAGTTGAGGTAATCGACCCGTTCCCCATTCCCCATCCCCATCCTCGTGGCGCTGTGTTGTTTGCTGACGGTCATGGCTGTTGTGCATGTCACCCCCAGCTGGTCTCGGGGATCCGACCGACACTGACGCGTGCGAAGGACAGGCCGATCCCACGTGCGCGATTGACCCACGGCAGCTCGCGTGCCCTCGGGAAGGCCGTTGCACCATTTGAGCCCGCCCCTCGCAGGCCCTGGGAGGGCCCTTGCGCCAAGGCTTGAGCGGCCCTGGGACTCGCCGCCTCGCTGGCCCTCGCTCGAGACGGCTCATTTCATTATCGATCATCTGACGGGGCGATGGTGCAATTGCCCTCCGGCGCCACCACCATCGGCGACCTCGATTTGCACCAGCACCTCGGGCAGATGGATGCCAACGCCATCACCAATGGACATGGGCGCCAACCAAGGCCTCCTCGACGCTACTGGGACGCCCCACGGTCTATGGAGCAACGTCACCAGACCCCGACCTCCACCGAGTTCATGGCCATGTCGACCACCGCAAGCCCCGCGCCTCCCATCATGACCAGCCGCTCGGAGGATCACGACCATCGATCCACCAACAGGCGGCTCCCAGTGCTCGTGGCGGCACCATCGGGCCGATCCGACCGGCCCTCTACGGCCCCAGACCCGGCCTCTGCGTCCGCCCCGATCTTTGCATCCGCCCCGGCAACAACAACAACAACCGCGACAACGAGGCCCCGGCCCGGGGTCCCCCAGGGCTCGAGTGGAGACACCGTTGGGCCGCCATGGGCCAGCGGCGGCGGCGGGTTCATTGGGCATGTCACCCCCGCAGCCGCACGTCGACTCCGTCTTGTGAGCATCGACACCCGAGATACGACCGTGCACGACAACGACGACCTGGACCGAGCTTGCACGATGGACTATGACCACGACGACCTCAGCCCCGGCTCTCACGACCACGTCTACGGCTCGGTGCCATCGCCGCCGTCGACGTGGATGCACGCGCCAGAGGAAGTCATCACCCCCACCCGCGGCGCCGCATCCCGGCATGAGCCCCAGAAGAGCATGGACCTCCAGGATCTCCAGCAGCTCCGTGACTGGCTCGTCAAGAGCTCCATGTCTGGGACGAACCCCCTATTGACTAGTGGTCGCGGACCCCACGCGCCACCGACGCTTGCCCAGTCCGGCCTGAACTTTGTTAACGTCAGCCACCCACGACTCAGCGACATCCCACGGGGCGATGCACACACCGCCGTAAAGCCATCCATGACGTCGTCGGTGCTCCCACGCGAGTCCATGGCCGTGTTGATTGACGCAGTGCGGGCCTCGACGCTCCAGGACCATGCGAAATCCCGGTTCCTCTTCGACACCTTCGACGTTCAGTGCACTGGCGCGCTCTCCCGGGAGGGCGTCACCGCATTCATCGACGGTACGCTCGCGGCGGGCAACCTACAGTGCTACGGCAACCTCCGGGTCGACGATCTCATCGACCGGATCTTCGCCAAATGCGTGGATCCCGATCACCTTACCTACGCAGAATTCCACGTGGCCTTTGCCGCGATCAACAACCCAGACACGGGCCCAATGGCCGAGGTGAAACGAAAGCAATCCCGGGGGACGTCGAATGCGACCTCTTCGGCGACCGTCTTGACCGCGTCAACCGACGTGGAAAATATGCCCCCAGCGACCTCCCACTCGCAGGCCCCCAGACATCGGCGGTCGGTGCACTTTCGAAGGGAAAATGTCGCCAAGCGAAAAAAGAACCTCACCCAGCGGCTCAAGAAGCAGCTCCACAAGTATGACGCAGAGATTTTCTGGCTCGGCGTGTATGCTGGGCTCATGGTCACTGCGTTCTTCCTCAAAGCCACTCGACTGCCGTTTGATCCTGCTGTTGGACACGCTGCTCGAATAGCGAAGGGTTTTGCGCAAGTCGTCATGGTCAATACGCTCTTCCTCCTGTTTCCTCTGTGTCGAAATTTTGTCGCCTTCATCCGGCGTTTCGGGTGGATCACTGCCCGCCTACCAGTGGACCAGAACATTGAGTTTCACAAAGTCTGCGGGATTGTTATGCTTGTGGCCTCCCTCGGCCACACGATCGGTTGGGTCTTTATTGTCTACTACGCCAAGACAGCTCCCCTCGTAGTTTGGCGACAATCCAACTATTACCACCTCAATTTTGTCCGCGAGGAAAGTGTCTTGAAGCTCTTGGAGCGTACCCCAATTTGGAGTGGGGTGTTGATGTTGTTGATTGCAATGGTCGCGGCGCCAATGACACACCCAGCATTCCGACGTGGCAACTTTAACGCGTTCTGGTTCACGCACATGTTCTTTGTGCTGTTTCTTGTCCTAATTCTCGTCCATGGGCTCGCGATGTGGGTAAACTTCCCCCAAGCATGGTTCTGGATCATTCCACCACTCTTGTTATACTTTGTCGAGAAGCGTTTTCGTGTGAGTCGAGCTTTTGGAGGCCGAACAGACATAACGCATGTGCATTTTTCCCAAGACACAGTCGCGATCTACTTGAAGAAACCCAAGTCATTTCATTACCTCCCCGGTATGTATTTGTACCTCAACCTCCCGGTTATCTCCACGAATGAGTGGCATCCTTTTACGATCTCATCTGCACCAGAAGATCCTCATCTCAGCTTGCACATCCGAAACGCAGGAGACTGGACTGGCGCGCTTCACGCACTTCTTCGACAGATTCAAGATCGCCATCAAGCACAGGTATTAATAGATCGTGAAGGAGTCGCATCGACTCAACCGTCACCTTATCCGTCTGTTTGCATTGATGGCCCCGTAGGAGCGCCATCACAAGATTTCTACCGATATCAATCGGTTGTATTTGTCGGAGCTGGGATCGGTGTCACTCCGTTTGCATCAATTCTTCGCAGTATTGTGCATCAGTGGGAAACATTTCGGTGTCCTTGTTGTGACACAGTTACCTTCCCCAAGTCATTCAAGCTGCGCAAAATCTACTTTTACTGGATCACGCGTGAGCAAGAAGCGCTGACGTGGTTCAAGGAAACGATGAACCAGCTTGCTCAATTGGACAGTGAGAACCGGCTGGAGATCCATAACTACTACTCACCGTTGAAGCGCGAATCTGTCATCGCCCCACTTCGAGCACTTCAGACGTTCATTCACGACGCACAAGGAGAAGACATCATTTCCGGCCTTGCGACGAAACAAATCACTCATTTTGGTCGTCCGGATTGGAAAGAAGAGTTGGAAAGAATTGCAAAACAACAGCAAGACTTGGCAGCAAGAGATATGGAAGCAGCTGCCGGTGTCTCTGGGGAAGATGAACAGTACTCTGATGGATTCAGTTCCCCAACGACCACTCTCGTTCAGCCACAAAAAGAGGAGGTTGGTGTATTCTTTTGCGGACCAAAGCCGATGGGCGCGGCAATTCATGAGGAATGCACCTTGTTCAACCATGACAAACGGAGTCGTTATGGTGATATCGAGTTCGCTTTCCACAAGGAAAACTTCTAGGTTTTTAGATTGCTTTAAAAAGCAAGTCGACTCATTATTTATTCCGGGAGCACCACAAAAGTACTTCCTCATACTGACAAGCTATCGACACGAATAAAAATTCAAACGTACTGGTAGCCATCGTCTACAAAAAAATATCATGTACTACTAGTACGAGTCTTTCGTTAACTCGACACATCTCTGTGATGAGAGAGAGTGCCTTTGATTCCGAGACTCGTAAGTTGTTCGATTCTTGTGGTTGACAGCGTAATGAGGCAGTCAAGCAAAGAGAAACAACTTCATGCACATAAGGCGTCGAACCTGGAAAAAAAATTACAGCCAGTCAAAATCATCTTCGTCGGATGAGCAACTTGTACGTCTGACTCGAAGCATCTCAAGTCGTTTCCGAAGATGAATCATTTCGGATCGAATTGTAGGCATCAGGCTTTGCGTGAAATGCTCAAAGCCCTGATTGTTCTTGCCTTCATTCGCGCGCCACCATCGCTGAATTGTACACGCAGCTTGGCTACGAACCAGAGTCGTAGATTTGACGGGACGAGGTCGGCACACAGTTGCGGGGGGCGCCACAGATCCACACCGTGAGATCGCAATATCGTAACAATTGTCTCGGGGGAGGTGATGGTCGCTCAAGCCGCGAGCATCAGAAGGCGAGCACGACCAGATCTCGTCATCAATTTCCTCCGGCCCAAAGTATGCATGGACATCGCGCTCAATGTCATCAAGAGCAAGGCTCTTTTCGACAGATCGCGAACGTTTCCGTGCAGGCACTGGAGATGTCGCCATGGTCCTATTGCTGTCGCCTTCCGTGCAGGTTGTTTTTGTCCTTCCGGCTCGAATCTTCCGTGGTTGACGACGGCGTCTGGTTCGAGTTGTGGTTGAATATTGAGGAGGAGTCGGTTCGATCTCTGGCTCATGCAAGATCACCAATTGAGTTTGTGTTCGACTGCGCCAACGTCTCTGGAGGATGTGGGCGGCGCGAAGTTGGCGGTGCGCGATGATCTTTCTTCGTAGCATAGTAGCAAAGTAGACAATATGCCAGATTGGTATCAATCGACTGTGGACATCCTGATGAGGTAGAGAAATGGTGATTGGGTTCGAAACCAAGCCATTTGTACCGTCCGCGGGTCTTGGTTGACCTTCGAGGAGAACGTGGGTGATATCCATGAGCGCCGTTTGTCGTGTTGCATTCGGTTCGATTGTTGTGGCCGCGATGGCTGGTTGGGCACCGCTAACAGTCCAACCAATGGGCGTGATTGACGCTGAGTTGTGTCGGTAGAGAATGTCCTTCCTGCTGGTCCTGGGCTTCTCAGGAATGTCCACTTTCGCGAGGATTTCGTCAAAATCATCGTCCTCAAGAATGCTGGATGGCGGTGCACAGCAGACAAACTTCATCATCATGCGTTCCTTGATCATGCTGATCCACGCAGAGAAGTTTGCTTGTGGTCGTTTGGCGGCTGTGCTCGTGAGCATTGGTGCTTGGGTGGCCTGGCGAGGTGATGGATACGCCTCATATGACTCCAGGAAAGCGCTTTCCAGTTCGTCGAGCTGCTTGGTCTCGCGAGGAGTGATGGCCATCATCTTGGCTGCCTCGCGTGGAGAAAGTTGACAAATGAGTTGTGATACGCCCATCTACAGTCGAGCTGTCGTTGTGTGGGCGCAACCCAACTAGTGCCCCAACTGAGTCCATTTTTGCCGGTGAACGTGCGCAGCTTTTCATGATCGCAGGAGCTCGATCTTTCAAGCATTCCCAACCGTTGACTGGCTGGTGTCGGTTCCGTACTGTCCAATCAGCTATCACAGAAACGTGAACGTTGTACCATGCGGTTACAAACAGTAGCGAAATACTTCAAAAATTGAGAATCAAGTCCATTTGGATTTGGACATCTGCATTAAATGCACTTCGTGGAGGGGGTATCTGGCGGCACGATGATTCGATGTCGCCACTGGCTATGGGCGGCCCATAGCATTCACCGTCGACGACGCCACGTAAGCACGGTCGCCGCAGCCGTACAGGCGACCCGCGAGCGTCTGGCGCGGGCGGGTCTCCCCTCCTCCGATGCCAAGTCCCTCGTCGCTGCGGCCTTGGCACCGCCCTTGGGATCCGGAAATGAAGTGTTTCTTCACATGGATCGGAGGGTGCGAGTCGCTGGTGCTGCTAGTCTGGAGTGCCGACAAACCCTGAGTTTCACATGAAAATGTTTTCACGCTGTAGCTTGAGAGCGCAGAGGCGGTGTCCCTCGAGTCCATGCTCGGGCGGCGTTGCCAGGGCGAGCCCCTGGCGTACGTCCTTGGCTGCAAAGAATTCTGGTCTCTGAGATTCCGCGTGACCTCGGATACGCTCATCCCAAGAAGCGACAGCGAAGTGCTCATTGAGGCTCTGTCGGTGCGTCCCCCATGGCTATTACGTTAAGAAGGTACATGATGCAGCTGATTGCGATTCTTCCATCCCCATTTCGATTCTGCATGTTTTTGCAGGAGCTGTATCCGCGAGAGTGCCCACTACGGATGCTCGACATCGGCACAGGCTCGGGGTGCCTGTTGCTTTCGGCGCTATCCGAGTATCCCCGCGCGATCGGCACGGGCCTCGACCTTAGCCCCGGCGCGGTCCGAGTCGCGCGCGAGAACGCGAAGAACTTGGGTTTGGCCGCCCGCGCGGAATTTATCGAGTTCGACATGGAACAGCTCCCGCATCTCGACCCTACGAGGGACGGACACGGCGGTCCTGCCACACTTGTGACATCCCCCCGTTCCCGCCTCTCTGGGGCATTCGATGTGGTCATCTGCAATCCGCCCTATATCCCCCTCTCCGAGGTCGGACTGATCGCCCCGGATGTCCTGGCGTTCGAGCCCCACGGGGCGCTCTTCGCCGAGGGCTCAGATGCCCTCCAAAGTCGAGATGGGCCATCGTTGGACGCGGACCCGCGTGGTCTTCGTTTCTATGGCTGCGTTCGCGACGGGCTCCCACTGGTGTTGGATCGAACGTCGCGCTATCCCCCCGCGGTGGTTCTCGAGGTCGGCTCCGAGGAGCAGGCCCACGCCGTCCGAGGGCTCTTCCGAGATCCTGCGCCTGTGAGGTTTCGGACGTTCCTCTACGATGCTGCCGGGCGCATGCGGGGGCTGGTGCTGGGTGGTCCCTGAATAACATTTCAGTAATGTAGCC
>JAADYI010000390.1:0-19001 GCA_023338185.1 Lagenidium sp. CBS 127285
AAGAGGGGGCGCGTGTTAGTCGAGAGACCTCATCGCTCGCTCGCCATGTGGGCGGCCCATTTGCCCCTGCTCAAGTCCGGAAGTCCCAACAGTCAGGACTTCAATCACGAACAGCTCCGAACAGAGCGCGGTGGGTGCGAATAGAACGCGGGGGCGCTCTAAACTGAGGTGTCGGCGATGATGGTTGCACACGAATGTGGCGGCGAGATGAGGTCAAGGCCGCGGTGGTGGCCCAAGTCGAGCGATGGTGCGTTATAATGGGGAGCGGACGGCGTCGACGGCAATGGCCCTCGAGTGGGGAAGCGCGTGCTCGAGTCTGACGACGGAGTCGGTTTTTATTTTGTTGTTTCCTTCAGGCGTGAGACCAGGGGACATGACGATGAGCCCCCGACGATCGTCTCGGTGACGCAATTCCTCGCGGCCTTGCGGGGCACGGACCATGGACGCGTGGATCCGACGCGCATCACGCGCCACGGACTCGAGGGGGGCACGGCGATGCCCCCCGCTGCCAAGCGCCCACGGCCCACGCCCACACACGCTGCTGCTGCGGCATTGTCGACGGCGGCTGCCGCGTCGGACCGCGTGTGGATCACGGCGTTTCTTCGATACCGCGACGACCCTCGAGGCAGCGGCGGCGATGGGCGCATGGAGATGCTCTGTCTCGGCGATGCACATCATGACATCCCCGTGAGCATCGTCCGGCCGGGTCTCGAGGCTCTTGAGGCGCTGGTGCTCGTCAAGTCGTGGGTCTATGTGCGATCGCCCACTGCCACCTCCGGCCCCCCAGGGGGCTTCCTCGAGGTCCACGGGGACCTTGTCGTCTTGAACGCGGCCCCCGCGCCGCTGTCGCTCAAGGCGGCGCAGCGGATCCTCGGGGTGCACTACCCGACGCAGGACCGCCCGTTGTTCACGGGCACGACACCCTGGGCCATTGCCCACGACCAAATCAACGCTCTCACACCACCGCCGGCGACGAGCTCAAGCGCCTCGAAGACCAAGACTCGGCGCGTGCATGCCGTCTTTGGGCGGGTCACGTGCGTCAGCCCCATCTCGTGGCAGCAGGACTGCGCGAACTCGCACTTCTTTGTCGAAGTTGCGCATCGCGACGCAGAAGCCGCGAGGACCATCTCGGTTGTGAATCTCCTCCTGGCGGGACCAAAGGCCCTTCGGTGGCACGAGTTCATCCACGCGGGGATGGAGCTTCTCGCGACCAATGTCAAAAAGGTCTATTCGCAAGAATGCGAAGTGGTCTTGCTCCAGGGGACATTTGGGGCAAGGGCCACAGCCACCTCGGACACAGAGTTGTTTCTCTGGGATCCCGACGAAGTCCAACAAGTGCCGAGGGATCTCACGGATGACACGTCGCCCAGTGGTCGGCCACACTTGCCAGTTGATGTGGGGCTGTGCGAGACGGCCACAATCGACGTTGTTGGAGAAGTAGTCGGGCTCGTGTGGGATGAATGTCTCCTCATCAACGGCGGGACGCGACGGTTCATCGTCAGTCTCTTTCATCACCCCACGGCGGTGAAGCTCTCGCGACGGCTTCGGATCGGCACACACGTCCTCATTCAGAACCCCCACTTTTGGACGATGACCGCTTGCGACCGGATGATCCTTGGTCTCTGTTCGAGAAGTCGACTGGTGATAATCCGCCATGCCCATCCTGATGGAGTGCTCTTGCAACCCCATGCACACGGACCTTCCCGCAAGTATCTCAAGAAGTGGTCCTCGTTTGGAGACTTTCAACATCAACCGCTGCCGCGGACGATGTGGTGGTTGCAGCTTTTTGAAGACGTCGTTCGGAAATTCCGTTTTCAAGTCGATGAGAACGATGTTCTTTGTGATGGTCTTGCCTTTCGATGTGCTCGAAGACGAGCTGCAACCCGTCTTATTGGTGATTCGATCTTGAGGCCGTCCGATAGAGACTTTCTGCCAGCGGAAGGGGCGGTAACCCTCGCTCGACGGTTCTTAGTAACTCACCAGGAGGATCTGAATGACCGACTGCGTTCCAACTCGTGCTTCTCCATGCAAGGCTTTGGCTGCGACAAGCGTGCGATCCCACTAGCGTCATTTCGCGAGTTTGCCGTGAAACAGGCACTTAATCAGATGGCGTCGACCGAGGCGATGTCATCGTCACCCGCCCAACTCAATTCCAAGATGTTATCATCCATCGTTTTGATCGGGGGTATTCGTGGCAGCATTGATACTTGTGACCTTGAACTTTTCGATCAAACCGATGCCGTTGCACTTATCCTCAAGGACAATTCCTGTGCTCGCCGCGGAGAAGGATTTTGCTGTGGGGTGTTTGCGCTTCATCGATTTACTGTGTATATCGAGTTCATAGAAGATGGCGGGGGTCTGAAAGATGGGCAAATACCGAGGCTTTCAATTGTCGTTGAAGCCTCCTCCGAGGATCTCCACTTGATTTCACTGTGCAATGAACCTAACGAGGTCAAGGCATCGCACGTGACGAGTCCGCTTCTCGTCTTCATCACTCAAATGAGCCCAGGCATTCGAAGTCCCTCACTGAAGACTCCACTGTTGCCTCGCTACCGTCACACTGACGCAATTGGTTTTCGTGTGAAGGACACAGCGCCGACTCTGACAATCCTATTCGACATGCCTCTCGCCGTTCACATGATACATGATGATATCAGCCGCTGGCATCTACGGAAGCACGCGTGGTATCTGGTGACAGATTGGGAGCAGGAAGACTTGATACAACTGACTGCAAATTCCTCAACATTACTGCCGAAAGAAGTGAACATCGCCCGAGAGATACTTAGGTCGTATGCTCCTGCGGTTTTGGATCCACAAGTCGAATTGTTGGTGTGCAGAGCAATGAAGCGTTCATCTCTGGAGCCGATCTGTATGAGAAAGAACACAACAGACTTGAGCAGTTGTGATCAAGGGCCGTGGCGACTGTTGCTTCCAGGCGATACTGTTGTGCAGCTTGGCAACATTGCCGAAACTGTGTTGAGGAGCGAGAATGTCCTTAGGGTCAGGAGTCTCTTTATTTTTGAGCCTCTGGCGTCGAAAGCGCACCACCCGATTGAATACGACGAAGGCTGGCACAAGCCCCGGTTGATGACGATAAAAGGGATTGTTCTCCAACGTCGTTTGATCTGCAGACCCTCCAAGATTGGGCGATATAGCGTCGACGCCACCAAGTCCGATGACGACCGCGGGGGCTCTTTGGTGTATTGCCAGTTCGTCATTCGAGACGTCCACAGTCTCGAGCGAGTCGCGATTCGAGTCGACACAAGCAAGCACGGTAGCTTTGCTGCTGTGCGCGATGGGTCCATGGTGGAGATATCCCGACTCCAGTTTTTTGCCGCGAGAAGGACCTTCAAGCCATATCTCGCGTGGACGAGTCACACGAGCATGCGACTACTCCCGCCGACCAGCGCCGAGTCCGTGCCAACGACGGACTCGGCGTTGTTCGCCGCGGCGCCAACTCGTCGTCTTGCGGATCTCTACCACACGCCCAACATCGATCGAACGATCCAGCGGTACGTCGTCCGGGTCGTCCACGTGAGCTACGCGGTGATGAAGCGGCAATGTACCCGGTGCCACCGGGAGCTGGAGCTGATCGGGACCCAGCGGCTCTGGGTCCATCGCGAGAACTCGAGTCCGCTTGAGGAGGCAGCTCGCGCGATGACGACGTGCCCGTGGAGGCAGTTTCCCGTGGACTCGGCGATCTTCCAGCGTCACACGAAGTTGGTGTTGTCGATGCGTTGCGTGGTCGATGATGGGTCCGCGCAGGCCGAGCTCCACATGGAGAATGACGTTGTGTGGGAGCTCTTGCTTTGCCATTCGGGCCGGCGACGGCGGTTGGAGGACGTGGTCACGCGCTACGCCACCGAGCTCCGGTACTTTGCCACCCGCGTCACGGGGGGCGACAGTCTCTTCGTCTCGGCGGCGGCGAGGGACGCCGAGTACTACCAGAACGAGTGGCGGGCCTTTGTCCTCGAGCGGGTCGAGCGGATGGCCGTCCAGGGGCGGATCGTGGTCTTTGCCCAGCGCTTTTACTCGCAGCCCAAGGCCGGGGCCCATGCTGGCGCGACGTCGACCTCAATGCTGACGTTCGGGAAGGACCTCCAGGTGGCCGTGCCGGCGGTGCCCCTCGCGCACGTCGAGGCCCTTCGCGTCGACGAGGCCCACGCCCGCCAGGAGATCCGACGACGGCTGCAGACACTGCGCTACAGGGAGCAAGCCGCGACCACATTGGGCAACGACTTTGGAACGGCACCCGCAGGGCCATTGCGAGTCTGAGCTGTGGTAAACGACAACTGCACCGAGAGCTTCCTCATTGGGCCCAAGTTGGATTCCGAGCCACTCGATGGGGGCCCGCAGCTGCTCGCTCGGCTGTGGGTGTGCGGTGTCTGTGTGTGAGTGTTCGGACCCAGTCACTTTCGCGTTGACGAGGGGCAGTTGGCGTGTGTTGTGCTCGATGGCGGGTCCGGAAGCATCACCATCATGGCCGTCTCCCTAGTCGCCATTGACCACACACGCCCTTGCACACATGACTGAACCCCATCGAGCAGCGGTCGCCCTCTCTCGCCAGGCGGAAGTTGCTGACGTCGTTCGCCCCCCGCCCGTCGAAACGAGAGCGAGTGCAGAGAGAGAGAGAGCACGAGCGAGCGAGGAGGGAGAACACGTTGAGGTCCGCCTGAGCAGAGCGTGGAGCGAGCCTTGGGCACATTCAAGGTGCATCTCTTTCACGGCCCCATGCACACGTGGCATCTCTTTGCATTGCAATCCACCCCCCACCCCGCCCTCCTTGTCTTCCCCGAAACTGGCGGACGATGCATGTCATCCCTCCCTGTGCATGTCTTTCACCTGTGCATCGTCATCATCGGGGTTTGTCACACATTCAGAAGACGATCGTTGATTGGCCAAAAGTTTACTGGTTATCAAAGTGATTTCTGCCAGTCTATTGGGTGCGCCAACGGCCTTTTCCCCGTTTCAAACGAGGTGAAAGGAAAAAGCCTCATGAGGTGAAACCCATAAAACCTCACCATATGGCCCAGTTCGAAATCCGCAGAGTGATGGTTTCCACATCCCCCCTTTTTCCAACAAAGCGCGCGAACCCAACCCACAAACCCCACAGAACCACACCCCCTTGTCATCATCCACCCTCCCTGATTGACAGAAGAAACACACACACAAACCCGGAACCACCCGCCACGCCCAAGTGAACGCCCACACACAGGACGTCGGCAACGCGCGAGCCAACAAAACAAGCAACGGCAACGAGGTCAAGTAGGTGGCCAACTGGGAGCTCCCGATCGATCGACACGCCCCTCCCCGCGCCGGCGCCCCACGATCAACGCCCCACGACGGAAAACCCATCGACGCGTGGCGCGCGTGCTCCCGTTCGTGGTGACGACTCGCCCCCCTTCTCCCCTCCTCCTCCTCCTCCTCCTCCTCCCCATCAACTCGGGCGGAGAACCTTTTTGCGTAGAACCGACAAAGTGAGACAGGAGACGGATCCGACCAGCACGACGGGACTGTGGATGGACGCCCCCCACGCGGAGATCGCCACGAGCCCCGTCAAGCCCCCGACGCCCGCCGTCGCCTCGTCGCCCTCGACGACCCCGGCGGCGACGTCCCCCCACCCCGCCCCGTCGTCCTCCGCATCGGCCCCAGTCGCCGCCCCCTCCCCCACTTCCTCCTCCTCCCCTCCCCCGCCGCAACCGCCAACACCGTCAGTGTCAGCGTCCTCGGCGTCTCCCCCGGCGGAACCCCCAGCGGACCGCGCGGGGTCTTCGACGGAGCCGCCGCCGCCGAGTCAGAGCAGCAGCGCGACGACAACGGCGCCCACACCCATGGCCACGACCGCCGAGAGCACCGACCGCCCGCCCCCACCGCCATCGACGGCCACGGCCGTCGCTCCCCCCGTCAACGCCCACGCCGCCAACGCCTCGTCCAACGGGGGCGCGCCGACCACCACCACCGCCACCACTGCGCCGGCCGTGACCCCGACGGTCCCGACGATGAGCGCGCCGTATGCGCAGAACAAGCCCCCGGCGACGATCGCGCCCGCGGGGGAGAACAAGGTCCACCCGTCGATGATGATCGCACCATCGCCCGGGACGACCATGCCGACGACGGCGCCGAAGAAGGAGCCCAGGCGCAAGGCCAGCGGTACCGAGTCCACGGCCAAGGCCCCGCGGAAGCCGAGTCCCCGGCCTCGGGCGCCCAAGGCCGCCGCCGCCGCGGGGGCGGACAAGGCCGAGAAGCGCAAACCCGCCGCCGCCCGCAAGAACGCCGCCAGCAACGTGGCCCCCAAGCCCCCGACGTCGATGCCGAGCATGACGAGCGTCACCACGGGCAATACCTCGGCCCCGATGACGACGACGATGGCGAGTCAGCCACCGTCGATGTACGCGACCACCGCGTCGACGCTGACCCGCCAGTTGTCCACCCAGGAGATGGCCGCGCAGCTTCAGCAGCAACATCAGCAGCAGCAACAACAGCAGCAGGAGGTGCCCCCGGCCCAGGACAATGAGCTCCGGAAGGCGTACCTCCAGAGAATGTGCGTCGTGATGAGATGATCTCGGTAGTCGCCCATTCGCCGGCGCGCATGACTGACCCCATTTGTCTTGCGCATGATAGTTATCGGCAGTTGCTCGCGAGCCACCAAAACCAGGACGACGCGACCATCCGCCGCGTGGCCACCAACATCGAGATGGAAGTCTGCCGACGGGCAGCGACCCGGGTACGTTCGATCGGGCAGGAGATCGTCGACACGTGCCTCAATCTGACGGTGTGTGTGCCGCAGCAAGAGTATGCGACGATGCTGAGCCAAGAGCTCCATCGCCTGATGCAGACTGGTCTGACGAGCACCACGACAATTGGGATGACCCAGATGACAGCGCCGCATAGTGTGCCATCCCAATCCGCGGCCATGCGCGTGCCAAGTCAGGACAGCGCCGTTGCGCAATCGCAGGCCATGTCAACATCGTCCAACGCATTGTCTCAAGGTCGTGAGTCGATGAGCGCGACGACAACGCCATCCACCGAGTCGCGGCCGGCGGATGGCTCGTTCATGTCGCTCTTGTCAAGCCAGACACCAATGCAAACCTACGACGTGAACCAGAAACCACCACAGTTTGGTGCACCGATGGATAATAGCGCAAACCAGCAGCTCCCATCGGTGGGGAACCCAATGCAGCCTGGTTTCACACCTGGAAGCACTCCAATGTACGCTCAACACCCTGGACACATGCCGACTCCTGGAGGCGAAGTGCATGACCCTTCTCGTATGGTCCGGCCACAGCAGCCACCTGCGATGGGTCTCCAAGAGTTTGCGATGCAATTTCAACATTTTGAGAAGAATGCGCTCATCGAACTTCTGTGGAATCAGAGGAATTCTCTCATGCAATGGCAACGGCGAGCTGCTCAGTTGGAAATGCAAATGAACGCACGTCAAGGAATGCCAGGCATGCCAGGTATGCCCCCAGTTGCAGTCCCTCCCAGCCCCTCGGGCATCCCTGCGTCGTACTACAATGCGTCCCCTCGACCCGGTTACACTCCCGGAGTCCCTCCGTCGTTAAGTGCAGAAGCTGAAGCCCAGCGTGCGATGGATCGGAGGAACTCGAGACTCCCGCAACAGTCTCAGCAAACTCCAGCTTATCCTCAGTACACCCCTGGTCAGAATTCGTATGGCTCGAGCCCTGGATCAGCGGGTCGCCCATCAACTGGTTCCAGTCCCCCCACGCCAAACAGCCAACAAGGTGCGGTCAACCCAACAGTATACTGGGAAAAAGTGCGGTATTTGAAGGAAGCATATTTGCGGCCGTTGTGCTTGGCCCATCAAGCGCTGGCTCAGCATCCTGCGCCACCACAATCTAGCCAGAGCACGAAAGCGGACATCGTCAAGCACAACATTGGTCTCGCAATTAATCTCTTGTCGGAGACACCTTCAGCGTCGAAGCCAAACGTGCGGCCACTTGAAGTCTTGGAGTCAATCGAGCGTTTTATCCACACCACAGTGGTGCCGATTGTTCGAAAGATCCAGCCGCAGGCCCAGATGCCCGGTGGACAGCCTGGTATGATGGTGGGACCTGCGCCAACGTATCCGACACCAAATGCTCCACTGGACAGCGCGCGGATGCCTACGACCACTCAGCAAAGCACCCTTCCCCAGCCACCTATGACGGCGACAATGACTCCTCCGCCGACAAACGTTGCTCCAGCCAAGTCTGGAAACGGTGCTTCGAAGACTCAGCCTGCAAAGGCTCCGACAAAGGCTGGTGGAAGGAAGAGTCCATCCAACAACGCGAAGAAGACAGCAACACCGAAAAACGGGGCAAAGTCAACGGCACGAAAATCTCCTGCTCGTGGAACAAAACAAACTCCCGCTCCGACATTGACGAAAGTTGAACCCGAGCAAAAGCTTCCTGCTCTAAGTGGTTTCTCGAGCGGTGGATCGGCAATGCTCCATGATCAAGAGATCCGGGACGACTTGGCCAAGGAGACCCCTGTCAAGACTGGCAGTGGGGTTGGCGACGACGATGGCCTGAACGACTTTTCTGACTTCGCAGATCTCGATTTTGGTGATGACATGCAAGACCCCTTGTCCAAGGTGCAGTTCAACAAGGAGAATGCCTCCGTGCACAACTCGCGAAAGCGGTCAATTGAGGATGTATGATTAGTCAACTCCGTGCAACCCTCGGCGCTCCCCGAGCATCTCGTTTGTGTACGGGGGCCACTCCTCGATCGATGATGGAGTATCACGTGCAATAGATGGCTGCTATTTATTCAGTCGATGCGAGCCCACTCCATGCGACGACAATGGCTACAGAGGCAGCATTTTTGAGACAACGGAAGGGGTGGCCACCCTCCAGCTGCAAGTTCGTGTTTTGTCTCGTGTGTTTTGTGCGCCCTCCCACCCACCGTTGTCCTTCTCATAAATGTTCTTGTTCGTTTTCTCTCTTTGCCATCGGTGCTCGTCATCCCCATTCCCCATTGTGACTTGTACGAAAAGGAGCGAGCCAAAAATGATACTACAGCGACTCTCTCTCTCTCTCTTTCGTGGTAAATAAAAATGAAAGCGTTTGGGGACGACTGGCTCACCGCCCGAGGCCCCAGGCAACGTGGTTGCTGTGCGCGCGGCTGAGGATGAAGCGCGCGCGCTCCCCCGCCGCCGCCGTCCGGCCCTGGGCGAAAACGGCGTCGGGCAGCTCCTGCCACCGACTGTACGAGACCTCGGCGAACATGCCCTCCCGCCGTTCGGGGCAGTGGTCGAGCTCCGTGGCCGCGAAGTAACGAAGGGCCGAGGCCACCGCCGAGAGAGCGACGTCTTCGTTGGACGACTTCGACGCGGGCGACTTTGGTGATGATGCGATCGTGAACCCGAGAAAGAAATACCCCGTGGCGGCCTCACTGCCGCCAACATCGTCGGCGACCTTGCCGTCATGCTTCCGGGGCCGGACGAGCTCCGGATGGGGGTGGATGGAGATGATCGATGGGGTATGCTGGAGAGTCTCGACGAGTTTCCTCGTCCGACTGGAGACGTAATTGGCCCACTCGCACAGGGCCTCGTCCGTTGGGGCGACGAGCTCGACGGCGACGTAGTGATCGTAGCGGACCAAAAACTCCGAAGGCGTGAAGAGCTTGTGCCACACGGCGGGGCTGCTGAGGCTCTTGGCCAGCATCTCGTCCATAATGTGCTTGCCCCGTTCAAATTCCTCCTTGAGGATCCGCAGGGTCGAGGCATTGACATTGACCGACGAGTTGACTGCGGGGAAGCCCGGTGTGATGATCGGCATGAGGTGGCCGCGGTCGTGGTGGTTCCGCTGGGGGCACCACTGGAGGCCGCCGCCTCCGTTGCTACTGCTGCTGCTGCTCCCGTCCGTCGGGGCGGCCGAGGCGGCGACGTCGGGGCAGTCGTAGGGCTTGGCCAGGAGCACGGGCGTCGGCCAGCTCCAAGTCGCGAGGACCGAGAAGAACCGGTGGATGACGGACGAGATCGTCGCCTTGGGGAACATTTGGCAGATAAAAGCCACGAGGATCGTCCACGAGATGCCCCCGAGGAAGCCGGCCTTGTTCGAGTAGAGCCCCCGGCGCTTGGCCCAGAGGCGGACGATCCGGAGGCACGAGCGGAAGGCCCCGTCGTTGGGGACGAGCTCGAGGAGGAGAGACGCGACCCGGGGGACCGACAGCGAGCGGATCGACGCCGCGTCCATCCCCGCGAGCACGTGGTCGCTGTGGATCGGGAGATGCTTGGGCACGACGGGCTCCGTGAAGCGCGCAAAGAGCAGGTCAATGCGGACACCGTGGAGCTGGAAGGCGAGGATCGGCACCGCGGCCTTGGTCCGGGCCACGAGCTTGGCGATCGCCGGGCGCCGGGCCGCGAGGTAGGCGTGAAGGGACGTAAAGAAGCACTCGGCCGTGACAAAGCTCGGGAGGAGCGCGACGACGTCCAGGTCCGAGTCGGCGAGTCCGACCTTGAGGTGCCACGAGCCCCCGAGGAGGAGCGTCGCGCTCGCGGCGGCCGCGGGTTCAGGGGCAAACGTCTCGCGCATCCACGCGTCCACGGTCCGCTGGAGCTCGTGGATCGCGAGGTGCTTGGCGCTCAGTTCCTCGGGGCTCGGGAGCCGGGCGAGGGCATTGAGGCACTTCATCAGCCCATTAGTATTGCGAAAGTCGTACTCGGTCGGGGGCCCAATGTGGATCGGGCGGACGACCGGGTGGAGCCGCGGGGCAAACACCGGGCTCGTCGGGGTCGAGGGGGACGACGAGGAGGAGGAGGACAACGGGGAGCCGACGGCGGTCGACGCGGAGGAGGAGGCCGAGGACGGCGTCGGGGACGAACACCGAGCCGCGAAGGCGAGGGCCGCGAGGTGCACGGGAGTCAGCGCGAGGGGGGACGCCATGCCCCCACCGTGGGGCTTGCCGTGGCGCGCGACATAGGCCGGGGACGACGACGTCGAGGGCCCTGCGGCCGGTGGGCTCCATGGGGCGGGCATCGGGCACACGACACGAGGAGGGCGATCGACCGCGGTCCAGTGCATCGGGTGGAGCGTGGGGGGATGGCCGGGTGCCATTAGCGGACTGAACTCCTCCGTCCGGGTCGTGCCCTCCTCCAGCGTGCACTTGCTCCTCCCTTGCTCCTCCTCCTCCTCCTCCTCCTCCTCCTCCGCTGTCTCTGGATGATGCTGGTGCGAAAATGACTGCTCCGTAGTGCTCTGGATCCAGCTGTTTTCGTTGGATGCTTGGATGCCGATCGGGTGCTCGAGTGTGTGGTCGTCCCGGTCCGCTATGTCCGTCTCTCCATCCACCACCTCCCCACCAGACGCCCGCGTCCGCTCCGCCGTCCCTACATCCCCCGCCACTGGCGGATGCTCTCGAGACAACAACGATGGCTCAGGTTCGCCGGCGCTCGATGCCATCGACAGTTGCTCCCACTGGAGGTCGTGCCCGCAGTCGGAGTAGTCCTGGCTCGAGCAGCTCGTCCGTGTGCTGGTCGTCAGCGAGTCCGAGTCCTCGAGGAGCTGCTTGGGTCCCGCGCCCACGAGCTCCCCGTGGTGCTTGGCCAGGGAGACTACTTTCGCGGTCCTGGTCACCGACGCCCCCAGCAGCTGGTTCCCCGGCAGGGGCTCACTGGTCTGGTTGCTCCATGCCGTGTGCCGTCGGGGAAGCGCCATGGTCTTGCGTGGATGTAAGTAAGTCGTCCACTACTCTGCTGCCGTTCTCTCCTCCCGATGTTTCGTGTCGGTCGACTCGGCCTGCCTCTGGGTGTCTGGGTGACGCCGGCGGGGGAGGTCAATTTCTGAACAAGTTCCAGGCGCACACGACATGCGTCAGTGCCGGGGTATGGGACAGTGATCGCGAGGGCGCGGGAGGCAAGAGCAAGCCAGCCCACACGGGTTGGGACCCGGGCAAATCTCATGTGTTGGGGCATTCATTACCAAGGGGGGGGGATGACGACAGAGTTACTTGGCGGTTCCTTGAAAGGGAAGCGAAAGTTGCGAAGTGCGGCTTCGAGACCCGAGGGGCTGCAGTTGGAAGCAAGTTTATCTAGCGGCAGCACCCAGCGCGTGCGTTTGGGGGCGGTGCAGTCCAGTTCGATCGAATCCTCACGGTGGGATGCCAGTCAAAAGGGAGTCTGACTGAGACCATGATCATGACGCCCGCTGTGCAGCCGCTCCCAGCTGCTTGACGGTGACAGCATCGCCTCCTGACCCGTCCACAGGCGATGCACATCCAGCTCCAACACCAATACGAAGGACCGTTCCGAGCTGGAAATTAGTATCCTTTGTAATATTGTGGTCTAACCGTTCCCGAAGTAGATTATTATCAAGCTATAGGAGGAATTGAAAATTGATTCACCCCGAAACTGTGTGTAAGCAATCGTGGTTCTCATAGCGTCGATGGATACAGAAAGAATGTGATCTGACCCCAGCATGCCCCAACCCTCTGACCCTACAAGATCGATTTGGATCCGACCAATCAGATGAAGAAGAGAGAATGGGTTTGTGGGCATGCTCGCCTAAACTATCACATCATAGACGTATAGAAGTCTAAATCAATATACTCGTGAGGCAGTGTTCCAGAACAACTGATGCTTGGTGTCACGGAATCAATGAAAATGCAAGCACATATTAGCAGGAAGAACTCGATTGGGACTCGACACCGTTTTGACGTGAGGTGCACTGCGCCTCCAGACAGTCTGGCAGTCTGGCTATGCTTGCAACATTTTCAAAGTGCAAGTGGTCTGGAATGTGGCAAGCATTCGTTGATCAAGCAGGCCACAAGGAAAAGCCACCCTCAAGCAAGTGATTTGAATAATTATCCGATGCAATTGATGAGTGCTCCGTGTAACATTCGCGCATTCGTCGACATCTCATTTGTTCCGACAGGTGAGCATAAAGTTTGGGTCTTTGGGCCAAAGTGTCTTTGATGAGGTCTTTGAAAGACCGTATGACCATCGAGAATGTAAATATTGTTCTGGCGACAGGATACAGATCGATCGCAGAACTGATCTCTAGGTCTGTGGCCGAATGCTGATTCGATCAGTCGGTGACGGCGGAAGCTTCCAATTGATCCGAACACGAGACAGCAATGGAAATGATCCACAAGACAGAGACATTGGATGTCGAATGGAGCGCATCTGCCCGAAGGTTCATCCTTCTAAGCCATGCAAACGAGGCAGTCGATCCTCGATGGCGGGCCGCAAAAACTGTGCCGCCATTGGCGGCACAGTTTCGGGACTGTGTTGCACTGCAGTTGAGACTCCACCGGAGTGGGTGTTTTTCAGCAATCTGAGAACGCGATCTGTGACCACTGGTCACAGAGTCTGGTCACTGACCAGACTCGCGCAATTTGGCGTTGACATCACGGATCCATCCCACCCAACAAGCGAACATCCACCTAAGAGCCATTCTGTACCCATTCGGTGGTACTATACCCGCAAGGTTACGTTTTGCATGTACCTTTCACCTCCGAATAGAGCACCCAACTGACTTTTTTGCCCCCGGCGAAACTGATTTGTCTGTGTGGGTTCGGCCCACGAGCATTCGATATGGCAAGGGACGATGGGCTGCAGTCGCGCAACATGAGCCGCGTGGACGCCCCCTCCTCCGCGCCAGCGGAGCTCCCCCGGATCACGCCGGTGGTCGTCCCCTCCTCCGCCTCCTCCCTCCCCTCCTCCAATGCCCCTGGATCGTCGGCGGTCGAGACCGAGGCCGAGATGCGCGCGGCGCAAACGGGCGATCGCCTGGGGATGAAGCTCATCCCGATCCTCTGGGAGGGGCCCGTGCGGCGCAAGGGCGACTGGCTCCCGCGCTGGGAGGAAATGTACATGACCCTCGACGGCCACTGGCTGCGCTTCTACGAGTCGGCCGCGCGGTACCGCGAGGCCCAGGACGCCGAGGAGCGGGCGGTCAAGCTCCGTCTGCCCATCGGCTCGCCCCCACACGCCTCCCGCCGCGGGGCGAGCTCGAGCGCCCGCGGCTCGGCCTTCTTCAGCAGTAGCGGCAGCAGCGGGTCGCTCCTCGGCACCAGCGCCGGTGGTGGGGGCACCGGGGGCACCGCCCGCAAGCCCAAGTCGACGACCGCCGCCGACACGGCAACGCGCAAGGCCACGGCCCCGCCCAAGGCCGACAAGCGCCAGCACTACCTCACGGTCACGGCCGTGGCCAAGGAGCACGCCGGGCGGACCCACGGGTTCGTCGTGTCATTCGCTGAGCGCAAGCCCGTGCACCTGGCCGTCGACACGGAGCTCGAGCGGGTCGTGTGGCTTCACCTCCTCACGGCCGTGCTCGAGCAGCAGAAGGAGCTCGCGCGGCCCCGGCACCAGTCGGCCCTGGCCAGCGCCCCGACGCCGGCGCTCGCGGCGCTCTGGCGGCTCCTCCCCCCGGGGATGATCACCCGGACGCTCCTCCAGTTGCCGATCCGGGTCAATCTCGTCACGTTCTACGAGGCCTGGGGGCTCATCGCCGGGCGCAAGGGCAACTTTGCGGACCTCGTGCCGTGCTTGCACCCGAACGTGACCATCACGTCCAACTACCCGCCGTCGGTGCCCATCGCCGGCGAGTACCACGGCCGCGAGGGCGTGCTGTGCTTCTTCACCAACCTCCACGCGGGCATTGACATTGCCCAGTACAGCCTCGAGCACCTCGCCCGGCGGGGGGACCTCGCGGTCGTCACGGGCTGGGAGACGGTCAAGAACGGCGCCAATGGGCGCAAGTTTCGGCACCTCTGGAAGCACGAGCTCCGCTTCGAGGCCGATGGCCGCATCAGCCACATCAATGTGATCGCCGACAAGACCGCCGCGGCCGTGGCCTTTGGCATCCAGACCGCGGGGCCCTCGCTCGCGCTCCCCCATGAGCAGGAGGAGTCCGCGGCCACGTGCCCCCCGGGGGAGATCCGGGTCGTGTGCATCCGCGGCGCGGCCATCCGCCGGAAGAAGCCCCTCCCGGGCTCGGCCGACGTCAAGGTCGTCATCGGGCTCAATGGCTTCCCCCACCTCACGCTCAAGGCCGGGCTCCCCCACAAGTCCCTGTCGTTGAACGGGGCCTGCCGGGCCGTCTCGACGAGCCTCTGCAAGACCAGCACGGGGCCCAACCCCCTCTGGGCCGAGACCCTGACGATCCAGTTCTCCGGGGCCGTCCCGGGGACCAGCACGTGCCTGTACGTCGAGGTCTGGCACCTGAGCATGATCGGCGATGAGCTCGTCGGCTGCACCAAGGTCAACCTCGCCCAGCACCTCGTCCTCTCGACGGGGACCGAGGAGGAGATGGCCGCGTGCGCGGTGCCCAAGTGGTACGAGCTTCGCCGGCCCGAGTACTTCACCTCGACGGCCACGTCCCCGAGTCGGCGGTCGCAGATCGAGTCCTCGTCGTCATCGGCCGCGGCGGGGGCGGGGGCCCCCGGGGGCGACCAGGAGGACAGCTTTGGCCGATTGCAGCTGAGCATCAGCTTCATGCCCTACACGGAGGAGCTCGAGATCAACGACGACGCCCGGGGGGCGCCGTCCCTGGAGCGCACGCCCCGGCATCGAAAGAGCTTTGAGCGGCTCCTCGAGCTCCACGAGGAGACCGAGGCCAAGCAGCGGATCGAGGTCGAGCGGCGGTCCTCGTGGACGTCGATGCACCCGCTGGCGGTGCGTACGGGCAGTGCCGACCTCGAGCGGGCCCAGACCGACGCCAGTGGCAATCGCCTCGGCCCGACCGAGGAGATGTACACGTTCACCGTCGCGTCGACGAAGTTCCGCGTGTACACGCGATATCAGCTGATCCGGGCCATCGGCCACGGGGCCTATGGGGTGGTCATCGCCGCGAGCGACCAGATCACGGGCAACTCGGTGGCCATCAAGAACATCCCCAAGACCTTTGACGACCTCGTCGATGCCAAGCGGATCGTCCGGGAGATCCGGCTCATGCGCCACCTGCAGCATCCGAATGTGGTCACGGTCATCGACCTCATGCGCCCGCCGTCCCTAGCGACCTTTGACGACACGTACATCGTCACGGACCTCATGGAGACGGACCTGCACCGGGTCATCAACTCCCAGGAGCCGCTGTCCCCGGATCACATTGCCTACATCACGTATCAGATGCTCTGCGGGCTCCGGTACATCCACTCGGCGCAGATCATCCACCGGGACATCAAGCCCTCCAACATCCTCATCAACCGGGACTGTCTGGTCAAGATCTGCGACTTTGGCCTCGCCCGGGGCTTTGAGACCCAGGACGGGGAGAGCGTCGAGCTGGCCATGACCGAGTACGTGGTCACGCGGTGGTACCGGGCCCCGGAGCTCCTCCTGGCGAGCAAGTACACGCCAGCGATTGACGTGTGGGCCATCGGCTGCATCCTCGTCGAGATGTTCACCCGCAAGGCCCTGTTCCCGGGTCACGATCACGTGCATCAGCTCAATCTCATCCTGCAGACCGTCGGGAGCCCGACGGCCAGTGAGATGGGCTTCATCACCAACTCCAAGGCCCAGAGGTGGATGAAGAAACAGGCCCAGCAGACGCCCAAGAGTTTTACGAGTATCTGCCCGACGGCCCCCGCCGAGGCCATTGACCTCATGTCCAGGCTCTTGACCTTTGACCCCCGGAAACGCATTTCCGTCGACGAGGTCCTCGCGCACCCGTTCCTCGGGGCGTATCGGAATCCCGAGATGGAGGGGACCTCCGATCGGCCTTTTGATTTCAGCTTTGAGGTCGAGAATGGCCAGAAGAAGGCCCTGAACAAGGATGCCCTGCGGTGTCTCATCTTTGAGGACATTTGCCACTTCCACCCGGCCGCCCAGGAGGAACTGACCCAGTTCCTAGCCGAACAGGAACGACAGCGAGTGCTGGCGGAGGAGGCGGCGGCCCAGGACCTCGTGGATGCCCAGCCCCGTTCGACCCGGGCCGGCATTGCCTGAGTAGAGATGGAAGCAACACCGAGTAGGTAGGACGCACATAATCCGCCTCTCACATCGCGACGCGCGGTGCGTGAGGGAGCACCAAAATTGACGAGTCTCTTTTGAGCTGGCTTTGCCGTTTGGCGATCGTTGATGGTGGGTGCGTGGTTTTATAACTTGCTGTAGAGCCCCAGGGCTGTGCAGGCCGCGGTGACCGCGAGGGCCCGTTTCAGGGCCCTATCGGGGTAGCGATAGCAAAAGAGAAAGACCGAGCCGAGGCGCTCGGCCTCAAAGCGCGGGGACACGGTCGCGAGGGGCAGCGGGCACTGGGCCAGTTGGAACATATCGCAGATCATCCGGAGCGTGAGCCCCCAGAGGACAAAGTCATTGCGATGGCGCTCGCCGTGGTCATCGTCCGGGTGCGGGACGTGGGGCCGCGGGAGGTGGATGGCCCCAAAGAGCAGGTCCCCGAGGCACCGGGCGGCGAGTCGTTGGGCCCACGGGTGGCGCCGGAGCCACGGGACCATGTCCTCGAGGGGCCACGCGAGGGGCCGATAGCGCTGCGGGTTGAAGAGCTCCTGGACGTCGACCCAAAAGACATCGGCAATCTCGCTGTCCTGGATCACGGGCTCGAACGCCGCGTCCTCGGCGCTGGCCTTGAGGAGGAAGACTGCGGAACGAATCCACATCGTCAGCGAAGGAGTCACCGTCGAGGCCCGCGTGCGTATGTGCGTCTGTATGTGGGTGCGTACTCTCCGTGCCGACCCAAAAGGTCCGCAGGTGGGTCTGGATCGTCGGCAGGCTCCCGAGCCACTGCACGTGCCTGCATGACACCGCACCGTCAGTCCGCGTCTCGCTACAATCCCACACACACACCCACGCAAGCGGGTCCCCTCGTACTCGTTGGTGAGGTCGAGGCCGATCTCCTCGAGGGTCTCGCGCGTTGCCGTCTCGAGACTCGACTCCCAGTCGCCAGGTCCGGGGGCCGCACCCCGTCGCTGCCGGCGGCCCCCGGGGAACGCCACCTGCCCGCTCCACGTGTCGCGCTCGTTGAAGCTCCGCCGGATGAACAGGAGCTCGAGCGTCCGCTGCTCGCGCTCGCGCCAGCGGAACACGGCCGCGACGCTCGCTTTCTACCGTTGGGAGTGTGTGATCAGCTTCCAACGCCCTTCGCTCCGACACCGGCGCACGCACCGCCGGGGGAAGCTCCCGGCTCCGCTGGGCGACGAGTGGCTCCGCCACGGCCCCCGCGAGCGTCGGGAGGAGCGCGCGGATCCGCTGGGGATCGACAAACCGCCGGGTCGCCGTCACCGTCATCGTCATCCTCGCAACTCGAACGGCGGGTCGATTCGGATGTCAAGTCCGTTTAGCGTAACCCGGGGTTACGTACACCACGCACACGTCACACACAACTCGAGATTTCGCCGGAACAACTCATGAACTGCGGCTGCTGCTGAGATGATGCTCCGGGTGCCGGCCGTTCATGCACTCGATGAGCCGCTGTTCCTCGTGCGCGGCCCGCTGGAGCTCCTCCGAGAGCCCATCGAGGGCCCGGAGGATCGAGGACCGCGGTGAGACCTCCCCCGTGGCCGTCGTCGCCGTGCGCGGGGCGGCTTCGTCTTCGTCGTCGACAGTGGCTTGAGCGTGGGCCTCGGTCTCGTACTCGCGCTGGAGAATGTCCCGCTCGTGGGTGAGCACCGCGAGCTCCCGTCGCTGGTGCTGGGCGGCGTCCTGCGTGGCGAGAACAGCGTATCAGTGTGGAGTTCCGTGGCCATGTCGCGGTCCCAGGAGCCCACGCCGGTGGTGGTGGTGGGTACCTTTTGTCGCTTGCGGTAGCGTCGCGCGGCCTCCTTGGCCCGGACCCGGCGCTTGAGCTCCTGGTGCTCCTCGTCCGTGAGCTCACGGATGATAATCGGCGTTGGTGGGACCGGGGGCTCTGCGATCATTGCCGACTTCTTCTTCTGCGGTTGTTGCTGCGATCGCTTTTTCTTCTGTTGGCGGAGGGGCGGAGGAAGAGGCGGAGGAGGAGGCGATCCCAGGCGTCTTACCGCAATATCATCGACGGTGGTAGCACTCGCTTCACGGCCCACGCCAACGTCCCTGTCGTCGTCATCATCATCATCACCTTGGACCAGGA
>JAADYI010000391.1:0-18963 GCA_023338185.1 Lagenidium sp. CBS 127285
GGCATCGGCCGTGTTGCCGTTGCAGAGCTGCGAGAAGCGGGCCACGGTGAAGCGCGTGAGCATGCGCCCGTCGAGGGCCGTGTTGACGTTGATCGCGTACTTGGCAAACTCGCCCTTGCACTGGCGAATAATCCATTCGCGGGCCATCGCGCCTCGGATGCACTGCTTGGGCACCTCCTGCAAGGTCCCAGGTCGATGGCGATGATGGAGCCACACACACACACACACACACACGCCGACCAGCAGCCCAAGGAGGAAGGGGCGGAGGCAGTGACGCGAGTGTCCCCACTCGACGTCTTCTTCGAGATCACCGATTCTTGGAGCTGGTTTCTGTCGGGGATATATAAATTAATATTATTGTTGAGAGAAAATGGGGGTGATTAGTGCCTTCGATGTCGTTCGAGCGGGGTCCGTGAGATCCTTCTTGCTTCTTCGTCAGCTGTCTCGCGAACTGGTGAACGATGATGACGTTGGGCGACGATGCCGCACGGGACGACGAGCTCACGAGTCGGCTCCTGGGGCCCGCGGAGGAAAGCGAGCGCGTCGATGGGGGCGAGAGCAGCGGCAACGACAGCGACTACGAGCTCATTTCGGAGCGCGAGACGCTCGTGTTCGAGGACGAGATCCGCCGCCTCCGCCGGGCCCCGACCGCGCGCTCGGGGCACGCGAGTCTCTTCCAGACGTACCTCATGGACAAGATCCAGCCCGGCTCCGGTGCGTGGTCGATCGACCGGCTAGGGAGTTGCTGAATGCGAACCGACGGCGTTGGCCGCAGTCAAAGGCTCCATGTTCACGATGACCGTCGCGATCGTCGGCGCCGGCGTCCTGGCGCTGCCCTTCGCTGTCCAGCAGGCGGGGCTCGTGCTCGGGATCGCGCTGATCCTCGGGGGCGCGGTCGTCACCAACTTCTCGCTGCGATTGCTCCTCGCGTGCGCCGAGGCCGCGAACGCGCGGTCGTACATGGACCTGGCGCTCACCACCGGCGGCCACCGACTCGCGGCGCTCACGCAGTTTGTCGTGTGCCTCAATCTCTTTGGGACGTCCGTCGGGTACCTCGTCGGCAGCGCGGAGTTGCTGCAGCTGGCGCTCAAGGTACGATCGATGGCGATTGGGCATCGTGACCCTTGGTCCCAGCTAGGATGCTCATGTTGGGACGCTGTCGCGCGTAGACCGTGTGGAGCTCGGAGAGCCACAGCGTGCTCATGCGCAGGGAGGACCTCATCGCGATCCTCTGCGGGGCCTTCGTGCTCCCACTCGCGCTCTTCCGCAGCCTCGAGTCCCTGCGCTTCACGTCGCTCTTCTCGATCGCCTGCATCGTGTTCATGACCGTGGTGATCGTCGTCAAGTACTTTGAGTTTGTGCACCGCGGCCTGGCCCCGACCATCGCCTACCAATTCGAGCACCTCCGACTCGCGGACTGGCGGCCCCGACGGCTCCTCACGGCCCTGCCGCTCGTCATCTTCGTCTACACGTGCCACCCGAACGTGCTGCCCATCTACCTCGTGCTCAAGCGGCGCTCGAGCCGGCGCATGTACAAGGTCATGAACCGGAGCATCGGGCTCTCGGCGGCCGTGTACGCGCTCTGCGGGGCCTTTGTCGTGCTGACCTTTGGCGATCGGACCAAGTCCAACTTTCTCCGCAACGACTACCACCACGACGGCGTCGTGCTCGGGGGCAGCGTCGGCTTCAGCCTCGCGCTCATCCTCACGGTCCCGCTCTTCCTGCACACGCTCCGGGACAACCTCCGGGAGGCGCTGCTCGGGAACCGCCGCCTCAACGTCGTCCACCACGCGGCCCTGAGCCTCACGCTCGTGCTCGCGGTGCTCGCGGTCGCCGAGCTCGCGGGGGACATCGCCGCGGTCCTTGGGGTCCTCGGGGCCACGACGAACCCCGTGATCTGCTTCCTCCTGCCCGCGTTCTTCGCCCGGCGGCTGCGGCCGCTGGGTCCCGCGCGTCACGTGGCGCTCGCGCTCGCCATCGGCGCCACGGGCGTCAGCATCGCGAGCCTCTTGCTGCAGCTTGGGGTCCTCCGACTGTAAGTAAGACCTGTTGGTCTGGTCTATCTGTCAAAATAGGGGGATTTCCGTTAATGTCGATGGCCCATACGGGGTTCTTGTAGAGGGAACACACACAACAGTACGCACCCCCATCAACACACACACACACACACACACATACGCGATGCCGCTGTCGGCGGACGGCGCCGCGCTCCTCGACGCCCTCGGCGAGTTCCTCCTCTTCCTCGAGCGCGACCGGCGCCTCCGTGGCCGCGGGCGTCGCCCCCGCCGGCCCCGCGCTGCGCTCGAGCCCGAGTCCCTCCCGCCACGCGCGTCGTCGTCGTCGTCGTCGTCGTCCTTGGCGACGCCCCGCGACTGGCTCGGGGCCGTCCCCGACGACCAGTGGACGTCGCTCTGCACGATCGTCGACGCGGGCTTCGTCAAGACCGCGCTGGCCATGGGCATGCGCGCCCGCCAGCGCCGGCTCCCGCTCTCTCCGCCCCCGCGTCCGCCGTCGTCGGGCACGTGGGGGGCGACTGCCGGCGACGTGGCGCAGTTTCAGTTCGTCGACGACCCCGCCGCCGCCGCGCCCAAGCCCCCGACCGCAGCGGCCCCGAGGTCCGTGTTCTCGTCTCGCTCGCGCTTTCTCTCTCTCTCTGTCTCATCGGACCCCCACCGCCACGTCGTAGGGACTTTGTCACGCGCCCGCGACGGCGCACGGCCGACGGCGACGTCCTCGGGGGCTTTGCCTCGGACGCCTTCGCCGCGGCCTCGCGTCGGCTCCTGGACGCGCTCGTCGTGCTCAACTCGGAGCGCTCGTGCGACACGCTGGCGCTCGCGTGCGACCCCCGCGGCCGCCACGCGTGGCTCCGGGTCTTTGATGCGATCGCCGGCGGCGCCTTCCTCCAGGGCCCGCGGGCCCCAAGCTCGAAGTCGACGCGCGGGGCCCAGACCGAGGTGCGAGCGTTTGTGGGGGCCGACCCGACCTGATGCACTCGCGAACTGACCAAAACGGACACACACACACACGCAGTGGCTGGCCGCCAGGAGCTACGTCTTCCTCGCCGAGCTCATCGTCCATCAGATTGTACGTGGGTCGATCGGGCCTGGGCATTCGCCTCTTTCCGCTTGGTTTCTCACGGCCCGTCCCATCGTCCGTCGCCCAGGAGCTCAACGTGTGGGCCGCGTGGGCCGGCGCCGTCGCCCCCGTGCCCCGTCGGGGCCTCGCGGCCAAGCACGCGCTCGCCGACGCCTGGGCCCTGGCCGCCCCCCGACAGCGGCTCGAGGCCGTGCGGGCCATCGCCGCCCAGGTCCTCGCGTACCTCGTGGACCTGCGGCCCCGGGCGATGCGCGTCGAGGACGCCGCGCGGCCCGCGCTCGCGGCGCTCGTCGAGATCCTCGACGGCTGGCACACGTCGCCGGCGTCGGCGTCGGCGTTGGCGTTGGCGTCCGAGGGCGCGTTGGCCCCGCGTCTGTTTGCCCGCCCCTTTGCGCAGGTCCTCGGGGCCCCGCACGCGGCGGCCGTCGGCTTTCTCGTCGCCGAGTTGCTCCAGGCCGAGTGCGCGAGTCTCGTCGCCGAGGGGCTCGCTCGCCACGACGGCGACGCGCGCGGCCTCCGCAACGACGTCGACGGTGCCACGCCCGGGAACCACGCGCAACGGCGGCGGGCGACGAGGAAACGGCTCGTGAAGGAGCGCAAGCGGGCCGTCGAGTGCCGGCAGCGCCACGCGCGGCTCCTCGGGCCCGTGCTCGAGGGCGTCGTGCGCGCGTCCGCGGCCCGGCAGGCGCGCATCGAGCGCGAGGTGCAGGGGGTCCTCGGGGGCCTCGTCGATGCGATCGTCGAGTGCGCGAGCCCCGTCGGGCGCCCGACGACGTTGCCCCCGGAGCAAGAGGGGGGCCGCCCCAAGCGCCGGAAGAAGCGGGGCAAGAAGAAGAAGAAGACGACGACGGCGGCGGCACTCCCCACGGCGCAGGCGGTGGATGCCCCCCGCGCGGCGGCCCCGATCGAGGCGCACGACACCGACACCGACCAGACGACGCCCCCGGCCGAGGACGCGCTCGGGGGCTTGTTCTCGACGGCGTCGTCGTCGTCGTACTGCTACGAGTCGCCGTTTTACTTTCGACTGGCGCCGACGACGACGCGGGACAAGGGCGACGACGACCATGTCGGGGACCGTGCCGAGGACGACGCGGCGAGTCCGAGCGCCGCCGCTGCCGCCGCCACCGCCGCCGCCGCCCATGTCGCCAACTTTGACTGGTACCTCCCGTCGCTCTTCTCGTCCCAGTCCCAGTCGTCGTCGTCGGTGCACACGACGTCGACGACCTCGAGCCTCGACTGGGATTTTACGCACTGGTCGTCGCGGCACTGCTGCGACGCGGCGTTCGCCACCACGCGCCCCCGGGCGGCGGCGTCGTACTACCACCGGCCCCCGTCGACGACGTTTGTGCTCGCCCCGCGGGCCCCCGGACTCGCGTCGGGGGACGCGGCCGAAGGCGAAGACGAACAGGACGACGCGACGGCAGCGACCGCGACGGCGTTCCTCGATCCGTTCTCGGGGCTCCTCGACGGGCCCCCGCGGCTCGTCGCTCCTGCTGCTACGGAGGCGGCGGCGGCCGCTGGTTCTGCTGGTTCTGGCTGTGCGAATGGTGGTGGTTCTGCTTCTGCTTGTGCGCCATCGACGTCGACGGCGGCGCTGGACGACGACGCCGCCGATGCCGATGCCGATGCCGATGCCGACGGGACTGCGCGCCTCCGCTCCGAGTTTCTCTACCAGGAGGGGGGCTTTTTCGACCGGCAGCGGACGGCCAAGCGCCGGCGTCGGCCGTTCCCCTTCGAGTACGCGGGCAACGACGACGATCATGACGACGATGACGTTGATGACGATCATGACGACACCACGTGCAGTGGCGGCCCCCGTGACCATGCGTGGGCGGACGGCGTCTCAAGCGACGGCGAGGACGAGGACTCGCTGCCCGACGGCGGCGGGAGCCAGCGACGACCGGCACCCGACGCGTGGCGCGCCCGCCTCGAGGGCCGCGTGAGGGAGCTCGAAGGCCAACTGGAGGAGCGCGCGGCGGTGCGTGCGCCACGAGCTTGTCTCTTGCGGTGGTGGTGGTCGCCGCATCTCGGACTGACATGTGTTGTTCATCGGTGTGTGCGCTGTAGCGCGTGGACGAGGCCTCGACGGCGATGACCTCGGAGCTCGAGGGCCTCCAGCAGACGATCGCGGCGCTCGCGGGGCGCCTCCGGAGCCTCGAGACCGAGGTGGAGGAGCTCAAGCGCGGGCAACGCGACTCGGACGTGCACGATGACAAGGCCGAGGGCACGCCGCCGCCGCCGACCATGACGACGACGACGACGTTGGCGGCGGCGGTGGGCGCGGGCCCTTGTCCCGAGGGGCCCCCGTGGCTCCGGTCGCCCCTGGGGCCCTTCGTCTCGGTGCCGCTGTCGGTGCTGCCCCCGCGGAGCAAGCTCCACTGGGACATGTGCGAGTTCGTGGCCCAGTTGCAGGCCGAGAGCAACGCCCGCGTCGGGGCGCAGATGGCCGCGGTCCGGCTGTGCACGGCGGCCGTGCAGGCGCTGTGGCCCCGGGCGCAGGTCCGGCCGTACGGCTCGTTCGTCACCCGCCTCGCGCTCCCGACGAGCGACGTCGACCTCGTGATCTGCCTCCCCAAGGTCCGCCGGGACGCCCCCGCGGACGCCGCCGGGGTCCTCGAGGGCCGGAATGCGATCAAGGAGTCGTGGCAGCAGAACCTCAGCCGCCGGCTCCGGCAGGAGCCGTGGGTCGTCCCGGACTCGGTCCGGACGATCCCCCACGCGGCGATCCCCATCATCACGCTCCTCACGCACTACCACGTCCGCCTCGACATCTCGTTCGAGGGCCCCGGGCACAACGGCCTCGCGACCAACGACGTGGTCCTCGGGCTCATGCGCGAGTTTCCCCCCCTGGCCCCGATCCTCCTCGTGCTCAAGAGCTTTGTCATCGAACGGGGCTTTGCCGTCGCCTACTCGGGGGGGCTCTCGTCCTACGCGCTCCTGCTCATGGTCGCCCGCTACCTCCAGGAGCACACGGACGGCGCCACCACGACGACGACGACGACAACGACGACCAGCAACAGCAGCAGCAGCAGCGCCACCACCGACTTTGGCCTCGTGCTCATGGGGCTCCTCGACTACTACGGCAACCGCTTCGACCCCCGGACCACGGGCATCAGCGTCGCCTCCCGGTGCTTCCTCAACCGCGAGTCCCTCTCGCCCCCCACGCCCACGCCCTCGGCCACGCCCTCGGCCACGAAGCCCGCGCCGCACGACGACGACGACGACGACCACCGCCGCCACTCAGCAGCAGCAGCAGCAGCGTCCCTGCCACGGCAGCCGGCGACGGCCAACGGGCTCTCGTCCCCGGGCTCGCGGCGCTACACCAACCGCACGAGCCTCCACGACTGGCCCCTCCCCCGGGCCCCGGTCGTCGTCGACCAGGCGCACGACCCCCACAAGTTCGACCCGCTCTTCATCGAGGACCCGCTCCGCCCGAGCAACAATGTCGGCCGCAACTGCTTCCGGATCACGCAGATCCGCCGGGCGTTCGCCGGTGGCTACGCTGCGCTCATGGCCGCGTCCATGGCCCCGTCGGCGACGGCGGCGGCGGCGGCGGCCATGGGCTCGCACCGGGCGGCGACCACGCGCGTCGGGGGCGTCCCGCTGCACCCGGACAACATCCTCCGGGCGATCCTCGGGACCACGACCGTCGCCGCCACGACCGAAAACGACCCCACGGCCAGCGGCCCCAGCCCCAGTCGCCCCCCCCAGACGACGACGACGACGACGACCCGGTACTTGCGCCCCAATGGGCCCGCTGAGGCCGTCCCCGCGCGCCCCAGCAGCAGCAGCAGCAGCAGCGTGAGCGCGCCCTTGTACGATCGGCGGCAGGCCGCCGCCGTTGCCTTCTTCGGGGGCCCCTACTTTCACGGGGACGCGGGGCCGATGCCCCCGTACGCGCTGCACCGCATGCAGCAGCACCAGTTCCAGCAGCCAGTGCCACCGCCCCCACCGCCGCCGCCCCCACCGTCGTCGTCGTTGTCCATGCCCCACGCGCCGGCGGTCCAGGGCTTTGCGACGCCGACGCGGAGCGCCAAGAAGGCGTATCGGAGCCTCGAGCCCGGGAGCTACCGCCGGCACAGCGAGTCGGTGAGCGAGGAGATGACGACCCGGTCCGAGGCCGCGTCGGCGGAAAAGTACTACAGGCGCCGGCGCGAGCGGAGCCTCGTGAGCCCGCGGCTCGTGTCGGCGGCCATGCAGCGGAGCAACTCGGGGGACGCCGCCGACGAGAGCGGGGGCCGCAAGTGCCC
Organism: Lagenidium sp. CBS 127285; assembly: GCA_023338185.1. Taxonomy (NCBI): domain Eukaryota; phylum Oomycota; class Peronosporomycetes; order Pythiales; family Pythiaceae; genus Lagenidium; species Lagenidium sp. CBS 127285. The sequence goes on from JAADYI010000391.1 coordinate 7,347, forward strand.
GTCGCGGTCCATGAGCTTTGCCGATGTGGTCGTCGGCCACCGCCATCGCCACCATCATCATCCGCACCAGCAGCCGCAGCGCCGGGCCCCGAGCTCGCCCCTGGCGCTCAGCCGCCCGAGTCGGAGTCGGAGTCGCAATCCCCATGGCAATGGGCGCGGGGGGGCCGCGGCGCGCGCGGCGGCGATGACCGACGACGACGACGCCGACGGCGGCGGCACGAACGAGCGCCTCGAGACCCGCGATGACTTTGCGCTCAAGTAAAAAAAAAAAAACGCGATGAGATGTGAATGCGATTGGGGGCGGTCAGTCGCGGTGGCCGAACGTGTAGATGAAGCCCTGGGGGACAAGGGGCGGTGTCCGTGAGTGTTCGGTCCGCGCGTCGCCTCTCGGTGCAGGCATCGCGCACGTACGGAGGGTTCCTGGCGGCGCGAGATGAGCTGGAGCTTGGTGAGCGTCTGCAGGACCTCCTTGCAGCGGATGACCGCGAGGCCGCTGTGCTTGACGAGGTCGGCGATGGTGCTGCCGGCACACACCCGTCAGTGTCTTTGTCTATCAACGTCGGGGCCACAACAAAAACGTACATGCCGCTCTGGCGGTTCTTGAGGTACAGGAGGATGTTCTCGAGCTTGGCGAGCTCGGCGTCGCTCTGGTACTTGCGGGGGATCTGGTCCCGGAGGTCTGGAGTCCCGGATGTGAGTCATCAACGCCCAAAGCCAAAGCACTGGCGGCCCTCCCACGCACTCTTGTCCCACTTCCACGGGGCCGTGTCCGGCCGCGGGGGGCGCTTGTCGACGACGGCAGCGGCCGCCGGGGGGCGACGGCCTTTGACCGGCCGCTTGCCGCCCGGGCGGCCCCCGGGGCGCTTCTTGGTGGCCGCGGGGGCCTTGGCCCTGGGCTCGGACGGGGGCGGCGGGGGCGGCAGTGCGGGCATCGACAGCGGCGGCGGGTCCGTCTGGTCATTCGCGAGCGTGCTGCCCTTGGTCACGATCTGGGGCTTGGGGATCCCCGTCGGACGGGCCCTTGTGGGGGGCGGCGGCGGCATCTTCACCGGCGCCGGGGCGGGGAACGCGAGGCACGACGCGTGCAGGGCCATGGCGCTCTGGAAGCGCCCGAACGCGCCGTTGAAGGCGTCGACGGCCGCGTGGACCGTCGTGAGGCCCTCGACGTGGCGCCGGAGGCCCCCGAGGGCCCCGCAGAGGGCCCCGAAGGCCTCCGCGAGGGGCTCCGCGGACGCTGCGGCCGCCGCCGCCGATGCCGATGCCGCGGGCGTCGGCGCCGTCTTGCGGGCAGTCAGGGGGATGACCATCATCTATCGTGAGACAGTGAAATGCTGGTTAATGATGCGGTTACGTAGGGTATATAACCTCCCGTCGGATGTGTACTGACTTTGGTTCCGTATACACCAACGTGGATCCATCCCCCCCATGAGGGACAATTCTTCCGCCCGCGCCGTTTCGCGACATTGATGGCGCCTTGCGCCGTTGCCACCGCCGTTAGCCATCATCCGCCGCGTTCCCCATCGCCTCGCGAGCATGAGCGAATTTGACTTTGACCACGCCTACCTCCGCGAGGCCGTCGGGGCCCCGTTGACGGAGGCCATGGCCCAGCTCGCGATCCTCCAGCCCGAGGACCCCGTCGAGTTTCTCGGGCGGTTCCTCCTCAAGCACGTCGCGAATGAGCGCGAGCGCCGCGAGCGAGAGAAGCAGCAGCAACAACAACAACATCCGCCGTCGCCTTTCCTGGGGCTCGCCTCCCGTGGGGCCTATGGGCAGTCGCAGCAGCTCCACGACAGCGACGCCGAGCGCGAGCAGCTCGTGGCCCTCGAGGGGCTGCTCCCGGGGGAGCTCCAGTCGGCGCGGACGGCCCCCGAGCTCTACGAGCGCTTCGCCCGGTGGCTCGCGGGGGCCCTGCAGGCCGACGAGGCCTACGTCGGCCGTCGGGGCGTCGACCCCGCGGGCCAGGCGCTCGTCCACTGGGTCGCGAGCTCCCGGGGCCCGCGCTCGGTCACGATCGGGCGCTTTGTGACCGAGGGCACGGGCGTCACCTTTGACGTGTTCAAGGAGGTCGAGGGCGAGGGCGTCGACGCCGAGGGCAACCCCGTGGCCCCGGCGGTGCCCCGCTTCGTGCACGTCGAGAACGTCCTCCGGGAGCCCCGGGTCAAGTTCTTCCACGTCCCCAAGCTCGGGGCCTACGTCACCCGGGGACTCGCCTTCCGAAGCTACCTGCACCCCGAGGTCTTCAACGACGCCAACCCCGAGGAGCCCACGCTCGTGGACGACTGGGTCGTGGTCTCGGCCGACACGATGGGCCAGGCCCGGGCGTTCTCGGCCGAGGAGCTGGCGTCCTTCCAGCGGGCCACGCAGGTCTTCGTCCACGCCCTCGAGGAACTCGAGCGGGACCTCTTCCTCCGGGACCGGGACCGCCGCGCGGGGGGCGAGGACGCGCTGCTCAAGGAATTTGCCGTTGCCTTCGCCGCGCAGGTCGCCGTGCAGGAGGAGAACCTCCTCCTCCAGGTCCAGGACCTCCCCGAGGATGACAAGGCCCTCAAGGAGGCCGAGCTCCGGGCCGCCTACCTCACGCTGCTCCTCCAGAGCCACGTCCCGACGCTCGCCCTTGCCGCGGCCCGCGTCGTGCCCTTCCGGGCCCCCGTGCTCGGGGCCCTCGCCGCGGCCCTCGAGCTCCTCGGCCACCCCCACGCCGAGCTCTTCAACCCCGCGACCAAGGTCCCAACCTGGGAGCGCCTCGCCCCGTTGCTCCGCGAGGACGCCCTCCAGGCGGCCCTCGGGGGCTTCCAGGTCCCGACCCCACCGCCAGCTCCAGCGCTCGCCGCGGCCAAACGGCTCCTCGGGGACACCACCAAGGCCGACGTCGATGGCGCGAGCCCCATCGCCGGGTGCTTGTACGCGTGGACGCAGGCGGTCGTCGCTCACGCGGACCAGGCCGAACTCGCTGCCGAGCGGGCACGGGCCCTCCAGGAGCAGCCAGTCACCGAGGCCGATGAGTAAGAACCTTTACAAAACAGCACCCGCGAGAAGGTCCCACCGCTTGCATATTGTACAATATTACCGTCTAAAGAACTGCTGCGTGGGATTCATCCGCGAATCGACGTGGCTGAAAGGGTACTGGCGGTGCTTGTCGAGGACCCCGGAACCATCGCAGACGCAGAGCTGATTCCCGACGCGCTCTCCTGCCAGCTGAGGCGCGACAGAGGTGCCGATCCCGTGGAGCTCTCGACTGCTGCATCCTCCAACTCGGTCGCGTCCTTCGCGCTTCGCATAATTTTCGTCACCTTCGTGTAGCGAGATGGGATGGAAACAAAGTACTTTGTCATCGCCAAACAAAAGCGCTTGCGATACTGCTTGGGGTTCAGGACTGTGATTTCGCCTTCGTCCTGGATCAATCGCTTTCCGGCGTGCTCAACCATCTTCAAAAAATCGTACTTGTGGATGTAGTCAATGATCGACGCCACAACCTCTTGCTTTCCAACATCGTAGCCAACCAACATCGAATAATCGGTGGCTTGGACACTCGCCAGGAATGCAGTGTCGTTTGCAATTGCCGACAGCAACAGTGACATCGCAGACTCCTGCAGCGGAAGCGGGATGCCTCCAGCCATCTCCACAAAGTTTCGATCCCAGAGTACATGCCCACTACCGTGCTCTGTATCGTTACGATCTTTATATCGTCCTTCCATTTTCCCCTTCAAGTCAAACGAAAAATTCACGTCGCGACCGTAAATGAGGTTCTCCATCACAATGATGCACATTTTCTGGTCCGATTCGCTCGAGATGGTGACTTTGTACAATCCAAGAACCTTACTCAACATGGACGAGAGGTTGTTCTCGAATGTCTTCGCCATGTATCCAAAGTACTCATTCGCCATGCTAAGAAACATTTGGAGCTCGATTTCGGGAATTGCCTTCGCGATGAACCGCTGGTCCCGCGTCTTCAAAAAACCAGCACCTGATTTACCACCGGCCGCATTCCATTGCTCGCAATGACATAATGACTCCACATAATTACGATCACCACCATAGTACAGTCGGCGAAGCGCATGGAATTGCATTGCATAATACGATTTGCAGCTAAACCGGGTTGCTGGTTGGAACTGGTTGTCGTCAACAAATACGTGGTCAACATTATTTCGTCGAGTTGATCGCAACATCCGCAGCATTGCTTCTTCAACAGTCGGAGCAGCATTAGTTTCAACGGAGTTCATGGGCCCGCTGTCAAGCGTGATCGATTCTTTTCGGATATACCCATTCACTCGCTGGGTGTATTCCTTTGAACACAAAGAATATGCAACAACCGATGTCGGTTGTGACGCATTCACCAGCACGACTACGTCCCTTACCCCGTTTGATAGGTTCGGGTGCCAGTCCAATAGTTGCTTCGGAATAGTTAAATAACCCCAGGTGCTTGTCTTCTTGCTTTGATTTGACCTTCGGAACGCTTCCAGTGCCAGCCTTGATGAGTATGAACCAATAGTTGACGCACCAATATTGTTGGTATTGGCATAGAGACTGTTCTCTGAAGACTCATTAGGATACGAGTGGCTCGTTTGGTCATCCCGGTCGTCTGTGCTGACAACATCTGAGTTCTCGATTCCACTGCCATTTTGTCCATTGGCACTCAACATGCGCGTGACTTCATTCGAGACATTACCGAACCCATTGGGAGCAACAACTTCACCCGTCGCAAGACTTCGTGCAAAACGCGCGAGATTCTCCAAATTCCCAACCATCTCTGTCACAGTCTCTTCAAAGTGAATCGCTGGATTGTCAAATAACCCAGTTTGAGTTCCGCCCGCAGATCCTGTGGCGCTTGATGTGACGGATGGCGTGCCTTCGCGTTCCATCGCCCCTGCGATCTGGTCGAACCATGCCCGAGGCAAAGCACTCTTTGGACTGTGCTCTGCATTCTTCATCGTCGGCTTCACAGTCGCATGCATCGCTTGTGTAATACGGAGACTCCAATCGGCAGCGTGTTTGTAGATATCCTTGAACCGTGAGTTTTTCATGAACACATCGCGGGGAGGATCAGCTTCGACTTTAAATGCGTAGCAAGAATACCACTGCTGCACTTCATTTCTCAAAATGCGAAGTCGAGCTTTTGCATGGATTGGGGTGACCGGATCAGCCATTGATTCAGCAAGTTTCGCCGTTGTACTTGCATACACTTCGCGCGCAAGACCGCAGAGCTCACGGATGGCTGCGGCTTGCTGTTGGTGATCGACGTGATCTTGCCAGAGAACCGGTTGTAGGGCAACGTGCAATACAGGCTCCAAGGGTTCGCATTGAATGCTCACAACACGGCCGCGACAACTGAAATAGCGAACCAAAGAGGAATCTCGCGACCCCACGACATGTGCGAGATGAGGAAAACGAACGCTGTCGATCTCCATAGCCTTGCCATACAATAGAAACTCCAAGAACTTCCCAAAAGAGATGTTCCAAACGTCGGCCGGAACCGCCGTATATCTGCAAGCCAGATTCTTTGGTGAATTCGATCCATCAAGGGTACGACACCACATCAAAGCCCGTTCAGACCGAACAGCACGAAGGACGGCACGATTGCTCAGGTCGCGAAGTAAATCGGCAGCAGCAAGTTGGCGATCACCTTGGACCTTGATTTCTCCTGTATCCCTCACCTGAATCGAAACGCGACCAACATCATGGGAAAACGTAAGCTTCGAGTTTTGAAAAGCCTTTTTGAACTCGCGATCGCTGGACGCAAAGCAGTATTTCTCGAAAAATTGTCCCAGAGAGCAATCCGATGAAGAGTAGAAGTCAATGCACATCATTTCGGCCTTTGACGCAGTTTTCCCTTCCAGTGTGCTCCAGCAAGTTGAAAACAAGATTCGATCTCGAAGGGTATCCGATGAACGGGAAGTGCACGTACATCCATTACTCATAGATGCGTTAAATGGTGGTCCAGGCTCGGATGGACGGCGAGAATAATCATCATCATGACCACCAATAACACGGAGAGAGCTGATATTGTTGTACCTTGTGTGATCCTTGCACCACTTGCACATTGATTGCGTCTCTTTTAAAGCAGCACGCATTGACAGCGAGTTCGACTTCAAGGACACATACAGCGATGTCGACGATTTGGCAAACCACTCTTCCGCAACTGAGCGTTGACTAACATCTTCTAAAGGAGGAATATAACCCAACTCAAGGAGCAAGCGCGTTTGGAGCCGCATGCTGTACGCTGCGCGTGTGATCACAGTTAACGCTTTCGTCACTTCGTCAAATACCTGAGCGCTACCGCCACGAAGGCAGATCGTGCAACCTTTTGCTGTTATTCCACCCTCGAAGACGATGTTTTGGCGCTGAGGTCTTTTCTTTCTCATTTCCAAAGTCCCTTTGTCCTTGAAGCTCCCACTTTGCGCATCCTTGAGGGCTTGCTGGAGATCAAATCGACGAGCGCTCCGTGGTTCGTAGTCACTAATCATTACATAGAATCGCTTACATGTACCGATGACAGTTTTGTCAGAGATCTTGTCGACATGGTCGTAGGAAGTAAGCAGAGATGCACCAGTAGATCTCGCAATGCGTTGGAGATCCACCATCCGAACATTTTTCACGACAGCGATGCCTTCTTTGAAAAGCAACTCCTCCGCTACTCTGTGCACGTGTCCCGAGAACATCACAATATCGGGATGCATTGTCATAATCTTCTCCGCCACAATGTGCATGTACTCGACTTCTTGGCCCGCGACACTCTCCAGTGACGAGATAGCCTCTTTCTTGCGCTGGTAGTCCAGATCCGACGCAATCAACAGGATTCGTGGGTTTTCGATATCACATCGCATCCCCTTCCGCGCCAAACTCTTGTGTACGAGAACTCCATCAATGAAAAAGCTATCTTGGACTCGACCACCGTCAAGGCACTTGATTCGCACGTAGTCCATCACATCCATCGAATCGCCTTTTTCTGGCTGGCACGTAACACTGTTTGCGGCCCGCTGTGCAAAGATGTTGATGACTTGCATCCATTTGTGCTGCTCAAGAATCGGAAGTCGCGACATCGCCGGACTTGAATCCAGAAAGTGGAATATCCGTTCTTCGATGCGTTCGCGTGCGTGATCAAGCATCGACTGTTGAGTGGATTGTCGACGTTCCACCGAGACGGGATCCTCCTGTTCATCCCCCGCGTCTTCGGACAATCCAATCATGGTCAATGTGGCCAAATCTCTTCGATCGGTGTTTTCGAATGCGGCGAGCCCCAGCGAGCGAGAGAGCCGACCGGCGCGTTCCTTGTCCATCCCAAAGGGATCTCGGGACACGGCGTTGCCGAAACGGGCCTCCGTGAAGGTCCCCGACAGTGCCTTGGGTCGCGCGGCGAGCAAGGTCACCGGCGGGGTCGATGGCTTGTGGGATTCGGCCCCCGAGTCCTCTACCAATCGCTTGAAGTCCTCCGGGCTGCACTGCTGGCTACTGGGGTTGCCAATTTCGGACGCGCTGTTGCACCGCTTGATCTTGTAAAAGTTCCTCCGGCGCTCCGGCCCGCCAAAGGGCGCCAGCGGGAGGCTGTTGGCGCGCGGTCGACCGCCCCGGAGGTGCCCGGGGTCCTTGGTCGTGCTCACGCCCTGGAGTCGGGGCTGGTGGGTGAGTTGCTGCGCGCTGGCGACGATCTGGACCTTGGGGAAGAGGCCAAAGAGCGCCGACGGGCGGGTCTTGTCGACGATCGGGTCGCCGCGGAGGTCCTCGTTGCTCATCTCGTCCTTGTCGATGAGCTCGGCGCGGTCCAGTTGGCGGTACTGGGCGGCGTCCGTGGTCGAGCGCTCGAGGGCCTCGGCGATCTGCGGGGGCATGAGCAGGAGCGTCTGCGACGCGGGCGAGGGTTCCGGGCGGGCGTCGCTCCCGGGGGCGAGGCGCTGGGGGACGCTCGCGAGCTCGACCTCGAGGCCCTCGCGGAGCTGCCGGTGGCACGTGTGGCACACGAGCTGCTTGCGGAGGCGCGAGATCGACTCGTCGACCTTGGACGTCCCGCCGAACGACTGCGGGAGCCGCGCGCAGCACTGGGCGCAGAAGATCTGCCCGCACGAGCGGCAGTGGTGGCGCCGGCGGAAGAACGTGAAGAGGCGCTCGCACTCGTAGCACGCCTTGGACGAGCGATCCGACATCCAAAAGTGCTTCATCGACCGTGAGCGCTCGCGGCGATGGGCGTCCTCGTCCTGGCCGCTCGAGCCCGAGCCCGGGGCGAGGGGCGGGCGGTGCAGCGGGGGGCCCCGCATCGCGTCGTTGGCCTTGTCATTGTGTCGGTTGTCGTCGTCGTCGTCATGGCCATAGTCAAAGTGCTGGACGCCAGGGAGGTGGCGGCCCATGGGCGAGGGGAAGCTGGTCATGGCGAGCGACGCCCCCGGGACGGCACCACAATCTCCCTGGCGCTCGTCGCCGTCCATCGCGTCATGGGCCGCGGCGGACGTGGGGCCCCGGTAGAGCGCGAGCACGGCGTCGCTGACGGCGCGTCGCTCTCGGGGGCGGCGGCGACGGCGATGCGCGGCGCGGGGCTCCAGGGACAAGGGCCCCTCCCCCTCGGCATCGCGGTCGTCGCCGGCCTCGTCCCCGACGGCGCAGGACCGCGAGAGGCGCGTGAGGACGTCGCAGACGAGCATGCGGTCGGTGGCCCCGGGGCTCGCGCGTGGGGCCCGCGGGATGTTGCCGTTGGTGGCGGGTGTTTCTTCTGCGTGATGCTGCAAGTGGGGACATACTGACCATCACTCTAGTTGCGCCACTCTCTCTCTCTCTCTCTCTGCCAGAGTCCTCCCCCGCTTTAGTCACAACATTCGACAACAGGAGGATGACAAGTTGTTTTGCGCTTTTGACCGAGTGTGATGATGCCGCGCCGTCAAGAATAATGACAGAGAGCAAGCAGCAGCACGAGGTCTATCGATATGATCGTGGTATGCAGAGGATCAATCCATTGGGGAAGCATCAGCATCGTTTTGGTGACTACATGGTTATGGCGGGTCGACTAAAACCCTTTCAGAGTAGCTGATTCGATAGTGATCATGTGCATTCCCTCCACCTTGTGGGTGGTGACAAAAGTATACAGCTAAAAACCCACACACTCAACAAACAAAGCGATTCGCGCTCCCACGATGGCAAAAGAGAGAGTGACAGCAGTCAGTTTCGCTGTGCCAGTCAACAACCTCCAGGGTGCGTGCCCCAACAGCCACCAGCCATTCCATCTATCGTACTTTGTCGAATCCACCCATGGGAACTTGTATGTTGGATTGTTGGGTGGGCATTTGGTTTTGGTGGGTGGTTGGGTGATCTCGTCTTGAACACCGTACCGTACTGTACGGTACGGTACCGGTAGGGAGTCTCTTCAATCCTCACGATGCCAACGTCATCCTGGCCACCTGGCCCCGCTCAAAAGATCCCGCTTTTGCAGTGCGACCTCGATGCGAAACGTTGCGAAAGTTTTGGCGTCATCGACATTCGGCGAATGTCGCACGCAGCACCGTTCCACAGAATGTGATCACATCCATTTTCACGGAATCTGTGTTGGGTCCAGAACCATCGCTCACTCACCCCAGGAAGGAGTTGATGTTGACGGATCTGCCCCCCTGTATATGCACCAACTGCCACCTGAACTGACTGACGGACCGCCTGGGATCATCGACGCAGAGCTGTGCCCACAGACGACATGCGGTGTTCCTGGAGAGCGCTGAGACCCGCGCGTGCCGACCCAAATTCGCAGCAACCTGATGGTATTCGCAATTTACCACCAGGTGATTGAAGAAGACTGTGATTATCCAATGTACGATTCCAATGCGCGCATTTCTACCAATCACTGTGTTGACCAGCTCTCGTGACAACTCGAATGGCCCGTTTGGACCCCGCCCACCGACCGACCGGTGTTTGAGGGGATCCGCTACAGTATGTGTATGTGTGGTGTGCTGTGATGATGACGGGCCCCAGCAAACTGCAAATTTTGGGTTTTCTCTCTGCACTGGCGCTCTGGCCCTGCATGTGTTGAGCGACCACCCGGGCGCCAGTAGAGTTTCGAACTTTGTTCCCTCTCTGGAGCAGCCACTTTGCGCTCACCTGCTGTTTGGCCAGGCCCATTTTCCAACACCCGCCGCAGTGGCGTGATCAGCCGGAACGACAACAAGCGAGCGAGCGAGAATCAGCTTGCGGGGGTTGGTGGTTGCTGCCGCGCTGCCGATAGACGTACAGACCGAACCAACGGACCGACCCGACGACATGGACGCCGCGAACCGCAAGCGCGTGCTCGGGCTCGCGGAGCAGGGCGAGTGGGACGGCGCCCTGGCGATGATTGAGCGCCACCCGACGCTCGCCAAGGCCCAGGACGACTTTGGGCTCCTGCCGCTGCACTGGGCCTGCACGGAGCCCGCGATCCTCCTGGACGTGTTCAAGGCCATCCTCGAGGCCTTCCCCGAGGGCTGCCAGATCGAAAACCTCTCGGGGATGCTCCCGCTGCACGTGGCGATCAACGCCAAGATGCCCGGACTGCACATCAACGCCCTCCTCCTCGAGTACCCCGAGGCCGCGCTCGTCAAGGACGGCAGCGGCCGCTACCCCGTCGAGCTGGCCATCGAAAACAACCTGCCCAAGTTCACGCTGGACCTCATCCGCAAGGCCGGCGGCCGGGCCATGCGCTCGACGTCGCTGATGGACCGCGCGCAGTCGTTTGATTTGATGAACACGCTGACGACGACACCTCAGGACGACGACGACCGGGACGAGCACCAGAAGGAAGCGTTCGTCAAGGCTCGTTCCCTCGGGACCCTACTCCAGTCTCGCGAGGCCGCCGAGTACGCACGGCTGCTGGATGAGAAGCTACCGCCGCCCCTGAGCCCCATGGAGTCCACCGAAATCGCGACCCAGCTGCGGGGTCTGCTCTCGCAGCTCCAGCAGCTCAGCACCGAGATTCGCTCGAACGCCTCGACGGCGTCCTCGTCAACATATCGGAGCTCGTTTTCGAGTTCGTCCTCTGGTAGCGTCAACGCGGGTGTCAACTCGGTGTTGTGGAATCCCGGGGACAAGCTCGGGGTGGTCCTTGAGCCCATGGCCCACGACACTGGTGCACGCATCAAGCGTTTCGGCTCCAAGAGCAATGCCCTCGGCGTCGAGAACCTCGCCGTCGGGGACATTCTCATGAGCATCAACGGCACTCCGGTGACGGGGACGTCGTATGCCTCCATCACGCGGTTTATGAAGCACGCCAAGGTCACGTGCACGCTGTGTTTTTCCAAGGCCACGTCGTCCTCGCTTTCGTCATCGGAGCGGGGCGGGGTGGACGCCGCTGACACAGACACGATGCTGTACGCCAAGGTCGCGGACCTGCTGGACTCTACGATGAAGAAGGTCTCGGCCGTCGAGGAAACGGTCCGATTGACCACGGCCATGTCGTTTTGCGCATGAAGGGGCCCGTGATCATGCGCCATAGTGAATCGACGTGTTATTTATTGTGCCTCGGCGGAGGATTCCATGGTGGCCGTGCGTGCGTTTGACCGTTTCCGACCCGGATCCCGCCGCTCTGTGTTATGTGTGCGAGCAGATCCTCCCATCTCACCCAGAGCATCGCCGAAGGTTGGAGGAAGGGCCCAGAGAGTGCCACTGACTGGGCTAGGTA
>JAADYI010000392.1:0-18935 GCA_023338185.1 Lagenidium sp. CBS 127285
AAGAAAAACGGGAGTCGGCACTCGTACTGCGAGTTCCACCGCCAGCGCTCGATCCGGAACCAGAAGAAGTTTGACACCAAGCGCCGGCTGAGCGGCGAGCACCGACACCACCATCGACGCTGCTGCGCGGCCACTTGCTGCCGGGGAGAAGAACGACGAAGCGAACGCGGACTCAGGGACGATAGTCGTCCACGGAACGACTCGAACGTCGTCGTCGCCAGCGGAGGCACTGTTAAATCGCCTCTCCGTCACCCACGAGTCGACTTCGAGCCCGTTGCCCCCAACGCCGGCCCCATGGTCCTCAGCATCCCCACCACCGACGACGCCGAGGAGCCATTACCGCCGCCACCGCCGCCATGCGCCCAGGGGCTCGCGCTGACCTCGACGCTGGCCATCCTCGAGTCGGTCTGGTTGTGATATGGCGGGCGGTAGAACACGGTGGTCGCATGAGGAAGCCCCCACCCCCAGAGATGATGGAATGCCGCGCAAGTGCTCAGGTCATCGACAGTCGATAGATGGCGCCACATTCAATGCAGACGCCATCCTGACCACACGAGGAGTTGACGCGAGCAAACTGAGAGAGAACACGATGACGGCCGACAAGTGATCGCGCAGAACAAGACGTAGAAGTTGCGTGAACGTAATATTCGTTTAGACTGACGCATTCCGGTGCATGTTTTAGCGCAATGCCCGTGGTAGTTGTTGGTTTGATGGATCCCGCCCGTTCGGGGCGTTTGTTGGGGGGTTTCTAGTCGACAATGACCGACCACGGGTGCTCGACGCGGCCGTACTGGATGTCGGTGAGCTGCGTCCAGAAGCGCTCAGCGAGCTTGCCGGCCTTGCCGTCCTTGCCCGAGAGGGGGATCTTGAGGTCCTCGTCCATGTAGTTGATGGTCGACACGGGCGAGACGATCGCGGCCGTGCCCGAGCCAAAGATCTCGCGCACGCGGCCCTCGTGCACGGCCTTTTGGATCTGCTTCATGGTCACGTTCTTCTCGGAGACCTTGAACTCGTTCCACTCGCGGGCGAGCGCGAGAATCGAGTCGCGGGTGATGCCCGGGAGGATATCGCCTCGGCTCAGCGGCGGCGTCACGAGCTCCTCCTCGCCCTCCTCGTTGGTCCAGTGGAGAAACAGGTTCATCGTCCCGACCTCGGTCACCTCGTGGTCCTTGCCAAAGATCCACAGGTTCTGCGAATAGCCCTTCTGGCCCGCTGCGGCCTGGGGGAGGATGCCCGGGGCGTAGTTCGCGCCAACCTTGAACGAGCCCGTGCCACCCGGCCACGCGCGGATGAACGTGTCGTTGGCGTAGAGCTTGACGGGGTTGAAGCCCTCTGGGTAGTACGGACCAACCGGGGACATTATGATGAAGATCTTGGCCTTGAGCGATGCGCCGACGCCGATGTAAGGCTGGAAACACCAGAAGACTTGTTGGTATCAACAGTGCAGTGCACGAACAACCCCGACACCCCCACGTACGTGCGTGCTGATCCCCGTCGGGCGGATGTACAACGAGTAGCCATCGCCCTCGGGCACCCAGTCATGATCCAGCTTCAAGAGTTCCCTGGAGGAGTCACCAACGACACGTCAGCAAATTGGACGCACTCGCATCGGCCACGCGTCGAACTCACTTGAGGCACTCGGTGAGCTGGTCCTCATCAAACGTCTGGGTGTAAAAGCGGACAACACGCATTGAGCACTATGACTCAGGAGCACGACCACCACCATCAGTCGCACGCACCGGGAGGAGCAGGCGCTTCATGGACGAGTTGAGGCGCTTCATGTTCATGTCCGGGCGGAAGAGCCGCACGCGACCCTGGGCGTCCTTGTACGCCTTCATCCCCTCAAAGCACTACAAAAATGGGGTCAATGGGTTTAGTCCATTGATCATCGGTGGGTGCCCCCGGTTTTATACTGCCACATCGACGCGTCGGACCAACCTCGAGGGCATAGTGCAGGCAGGCGCTCGCGGGGTCCATGGGAAGGGGCCCGTACGGGCGGATCACTGGGTGGCCCCAGCCCTCGCCCTTTTCCCAGTCGACCTCGAGCATGTGATCGGTGAAGGTCGTGCCGAACGTGAGCTTCTCCTTGGGGAGCTTGGCCTAAACAATCGATGGGGGTGTGGGCATTCAGCATACGAGGCGCCAGTGATTTCAAGTCACATAGCGCGGGCGGTACCTTAGGGGACTGCGTGCGCTGGACCTCGAGCTTGGAGACCTTTTTGTTGTCGTTGGTTGTTGTCATGACAGCAGTTAGTCCGTCTTGTTGGTTCTGTTGGTTCCGTCGAAACACCAACAACTCGAGCACGGTACCTGAATGTCCTGGCCGACGTCGACGGCGATTGGGGAGAAGGCACGACGGCCCAGCACCACCGCCGTCGAGGCGCGGGTCTGACGCGAGAGCACGCGAGCGAGCATCCTTTGGTCTAAGAGCGTGTTCGTCGACGACGCGGCAACTTGCGGAGTGAGCTTTGGAAATGAAGGGGGTTGGTGTGGCTCGGCGGTTGTTCAACTTTGCGCGGATTGGATGAAAAAGGGACCGGCGGACAGCCCTAATCACCGGACGTCCACCATTGGCGGCAGTGTTCTGTTTTAGGTCTCAAATGGGGTTTACAGTTAGGACCCTCACAAAATGGCGCAAACATAGACCACCACCCCCAACACCAGCAAGAAAAATCCTCGCAGCCATGAGCATTTTGAAGCGCTGCCCCAGCTCAGGGGATCCAAAACGACGCGACTACCCCGTCGGCTGATCGACGAGCCTGGCGTTTGAGCATTTCCCGCGCTCACACGCCGCTTCGCTGTATTGGGATGGGGATGGATCCAGGGTTACACCCGGCTGGCCGGGTCGGGATACAATGCCGTCTCATCATGTTCAATGACGGCGAAGCTCTTCGGGTCGAGCGAGTCCAAAAAATACGGTACAGTACATCCGGCATCAGTTGCCGAGGCGAATCCCCCAGTGCCATTCGTTGTTGCTGCCGACGTCAGCGTGACGATCCCACAGTCCAGGGTCTCGTTGGTGTTGATTGGTCGGAAATCCCAGATTCACTTCGCGCGGGGCCCAAAATGCAAATGCTGGCTGGGGGATCAGCCTGAGCCCTGATCATCAGGTTGACAGGGTCTAAACATGGCCTCGGTCGAGGATCATCTTATCCGATGATTTCTCAGTGATTCGGGTGCGAAGGTGAGGGGGGGGGGAGGCGATGATCATTGCCAGGAGACCACAGGAGCTCTTCGGCCGCTGACTTCGAGTGCATTGCCAGGCCAGTGGCGTCGCTCATTCTCGAAATTCTGTGGAACTCAACTTGCTCCCAGTCACGCCCAGCACTAGCAGTCGAGACTATGGGATCCGCGGGGTCGATCGAGAGCGCCCAGTACGATGCGGCCAAGTTCCAGCAGTCCAAGGCCGTGATGGAGTCGGCGGCCGACGATGCTGAGAAGTTTGCCAAACTCAAGGCGATCTGGGGAGATGTTCCCCACCACCTCCAGGGTGGCGCTCCCAATAACAAGCAGGACGAGTGCCACAAGGAGCATCACCACACCCCGGCGGGCGATGCAACGGCCGAGCCGCCGAAAAAGTCGGACGAGGGACACGCTGCAGCGGCGCCATCAGCGGATCGTTGTGCGTCGGGGCACCATGCAGCTGACGCGCACGGGCATACGCATGAGGAAAAGCCCAAGGCCGGGTGCCATGCGGCCAAGGACGATTCCAAGCACGACGACGCCCACGCGCACCACCACCACCACAAGGAGCCGTCTAAGCACGACGTGCACCATGATGGCAAGGCCCATTGCACGGAAGCTCCCCATCATGCCTCGGCGGAGAAGCATGGTCACGCTGAGGACGCCAAGAAACACGAACCCGCGGCGGACGCGCATCACGCGAAGGAAGCTCACGCGCACGATGCAAAGAGCAACGACGGTGCGCGCACGGAGCTGTCGGACCACCACGCCGACCACGCGGCCCATTAGATGGATCCGCACACAGGACTCAGTTTCACGAGGGATTCGATTAAGTTAACCCGCCATGTACCATACAAAAGCTCGGCTTCCTCGATGTTTTGTTGTTGTTTGTCTGTCTTGGGTCGTTGGTTTTGATCCTGTTGGAACTCGCGACACAAAGCCAACAGACCGACCAGACTGCACCTCGTCCGTTTAGTCTCGACCGACGACGACCATGCCCCCCGCCGCGCGCCGCCAGGTCGTCCTGCACTTTGACCTAAACCGGACGATCCTCATGTCGGACGCCGCCGGCGGGCGGACGATGGAGAACACGGTCAACTACCTCCTGGCCGAGTGCACGTGGGGCCACGTCGACCCCGCGGACCCCACGCGCTGGCGCTGCGTCTCGACCGCGAGCTCGATTGCGCCCCCGCCGGTGACCGACCCCCGGGGGCCCCCGCTGCTCACGTACAAGCAGTTTGTCGACGACGCGCTGCCGTACAAGAGCCTCGCGGATGCCGACGACATTGAGGCCCTCAAGGCCTTCAACAAGGCCGCCAAGAAGCAACGCACGGCCCTGCAGTCGGCCTTCACGGGCCCCGATGGCCCCGGGGCCCAGGTCCGGGGGTCCTTTGACGAGGTCATGACCCGATTGCACTTTCCCCCGGGCCCCCAGCGCGAGGCCGCCGCTGCCGCCGCCGCCGCCATGACCCGGAACGAGTCGTCCTCGTCCTCCCCCTCGCGACTCGCCGAGGCCTGGGGCGAGGGCCGCTACTACCTCCTGCCGTCGTTTGTGCGGCTCCTCGCGTACCTCGGGGGCCTCGGGGCCACGCACGACGTCCGCCTCGTGTTCCGGACCTTTGGCGAGGACCTCCCGGACGTGGCCCGGGAGCTCGCGCTGCTCGTCGACGGCACGCACCCGATGCTCCGGGGCCCCGCGCCCGTGGTCCCCGTCGGGTCGATCCCCGCGGCCTTTGGCCTCGCGTGCGAAAGGGCCCACGACGACACCGGGCCGCCGCCCGCGATGGGGACCTTTTACCGTGACGGCCCCGACGCCGCGGGCACGGCCCTGGCCCTCGGGACCCTCCGCAAGGTCCCCTTTGGCCGCGATGCCCCGACCCCCGAGGCATTTTACGCCGACCAGGGGCCCGTGGAGATCGTCCGGGGCTTTGCGGCGATCCAGACGCGCCTCCAGGAGCTCCTCGCGACCCACGCGACGCTCGCCTTGCGGGACTATTGGGAGTGGTGGAGCGCCCACGCCGAGCACGCCGACGCGGGCAAGCTCCTGTTGGTCGACACGGCGACAGCGACCGAGGGCAACGACCAGACGCCCCCAGGGCCCCTCACGGTCTTCTTTGACGACCACGTCGAGGCCCACGACGCGCACATTGTCGACGTCCGGGACGTCACGACCGGCCACTCGGTGCCCTTTGCCCAGAGCCGCGGGCGCTTCCTCCAGCGCGTTGAGCCCTTCGCGGCCATCACGGACGTCGACTACTTTGTCCGCCTGGTCCAGGGGCTCCTCCGTGAGTAGCACAAGAAGCAGACAGACAGAGAACGAGACGACAAACGATGAGAGCACATTGCGTATATGTTGTTGAACGGTTGGCCAGCATTTTCCTACAACAGCGTTACGACTTGGGCTCGCTGGGCTTGTTCTTGGGCTTGCGCCCGGGCTTCTTCCGGGGCCGCCCGCTCTTGGTCAGGGCCACGCTCGGCGGGGCCTCCTCCTCCGTGTTCTCGTCCTCGGCTGTGCCCTCGTCGCCGTCGTTGCCGGTCGCACTCGTCGCGTTCGTCGTGGTCTCCGAGTCGTCGGCGCCGCCCTCCGAGGCCGCAGCGGCCGCGGCCGCGGCCTGGGCCGCCGCCCGGCGCTTCATCTGCCGCGAGCTCGCCCGCGTCGCCGGGAGCACGGGCCGGCGCTTGCGAGTCCGGCGCTTGACCTCGGGCTGCCCCTCGGCGCCGCTGCCACTGGCCGTCACCGTGGTCGTCGCCGCCGACTCGGACAACTGGCTCTCGCTCTCGCTCTGCTCGTCCTGGGGCGTCGCCGCCGCCGACGTCGGGGTCCCCACGGGCGAAGGCCCGACTGAGCCCGCCCGGGGTCGCTTCCGGGACCGACTCGCGGCCGTCGGTGTCATTGTCGTCGTCGTCGTCGCGGCTGCGTCTTCATCGAGATCCATGGCCTCCGTATCCGCGAGGCTCCGACGTCGCGATGGCGATGGCGTCGGCGAGTCCGTCAGACTGTTCTCCCGCTGCCGGATGCGCGCCGAGCTCCGATGGGGCGTCGAGACCGTCGTCGCCGTGGCCGTGGGCGTTGACAACGTGGTCGCTGTCGACGGCGTGGTCGGTGGTAACTCGGCGCTGGGTTCGATCGCCGACATGTTGACGGCCGGACGCACGCTCGAGGTCGTCGCGGGTGTCGGGGAGGGCGATGGCACCGGCGCACTGGGCGGCGGCGCGGGTGCCGCCACGGGCGCTGACGGCGCCTTGGTCGCGGGGACGACGGTGGGTGCCATAGCTGCGGTGGGCGAGGGCACCACCGCGGCAGCGACGGGAACGGCCGCGACGCGGGGAGCGGGCGGTGGCGGTGGTGGCGGAGGCGGCGGCGCGTGGGCCGAGACCGCGACGGGCTTGGGCACGAGCGACTCCTCCTTCTTGAGGCTGGCCTTGCGGAGCGTCTCCGTGAGCGTCTTGGCAAAGTGCAAGAGCTCGACGCCCTTTTGCTTGGCGTCGGGCTGCGCCTGCTTCTCCGACTCGGCAATCACATGCTGGCAAAAGAGATAGACCTGCTGGGCAAAGTGCTCCCACTCGGCGATCGCCCCTCGGGCCACGGCGCCCTCGATCATCTGCAGGTCGACAAAGGACGAGCCGAGGCCGGGCCCCGGCGCGGGGCGGGATGAGAACATGGCGGGGTCCTGCGCTCGCCGAGCCGTGTGGGTGAGACGTGGGCGGGGCCATGTGCACTCGCGATCAAACAAGCCAACGTACCACGCCCTTGGCCTTGGCGACCGAGACGATCTTGGAGAGCACGTCGAGCATCATCCCCCGCCGCAGCGAGCGGAGGTTCGCGAGCGCCGCCGCGGCCTGCGCGTCCGGGGAAAAGGCCGGGACCGAGGGCGCCCCTGCGGCGGGGGCCACGGGGACCGGCCGCGTCGGTGGCACGACTCGGGCTGCTACTGCTGCGGGTGCGGGTGCGGATCTTGGTGGTGGTGCTGCGGTTGTCACTGCTGCGATTGGGGCAGTCATGGCACTGGTGATCGGCGTGGGTCGAGGGGAGGAGGTGGTTGGCGTGGGGGTCGGCGCTGTCGTCGGTGCGTCGTCCTCAAGGGGCCGCTTTCGGGGCCGCCCGCGGGGCTTGGGGGGTGGCTTGGCCTGGGCCTCGGCCTCGGTCGTCGGGGGTTCGGGCCACGATGGCGTCGGCACCGTCGCCGGCGCAGCGGACGCGGGAGGTGCAGGAATTGGTGCTGCTCGCGGTGGTGGTGGAGGAGCCATCTCGCTAGTCGCCGTTGCTGTTGGCGGCGGAGAGCGGGGAGGAGGAGGAGGAGGGGACGCGGACGCGGACGCGGGGGCGGGGGCCTTCTCCTCGTCGCGCTCGCCAGCGCTCTCGTCTCGCCGCTCCTCCCCTACCTCTGTCTCTGCTGCCGGTGCGTCTGTTGCGGGTGGCGCTTGTGTCGTGGTTACGGCAGCGGCGGCGGCGCCACGGCGGACGGCCTCGTCCTCCTCCCGCTCCCGGCGGCGGAGCTCCTCGAGCTGCGCAAAGAGCTTGGGAAGGTCCGCAGGGGTTGGGGGGACCTTCCACACGGCCACGAGCCCCTGGAACTGGGCCCGGGGGAGGGGCTCGGCGACGAGGTCATGTAGCCCCTGGTCCCGTCGGCCCGCGCGGAGCTCGCGGAGCTCGTCCTCGAGGAAGGCGATCGCCGCCTCGATCTCTGGGAGGAGCTCCCGTGCGGCCTTGGAGGTGGTCTGAGCCATCATCCTCCGGCCATTCACAAAACGAACGAGGTCATTCACGAGAGGGGATCATAGGCGGACGGGTGGGGGGAGGCAGTGGAGGAGGGGAGGGGACGATTGCCGGATGAGGGGTGCGCTGGTGGACGAAGTACAGAGTAGTTGCCATTTGGAGGGATTCAATCAAACCTGTTCCAAGGAGGTGTATTGACCAAACGAACAATGGCAAGGGACGACATGACCGAGATGGATCAGCAGCAGACAGCCAAGCAGCCCACGCGATTAGCAGCGGCTGCAGGAGGCGACGACAAGCAACGGCCACCTAACGCGCCCACTGCTGACGTGAAGTCCAGCTCGTTGCGATCGCCCCCCCCATCCAAAGGCGGCATCGAGTCCCCAGCGTCACGCCGTGTGATCTCGTCGTCGCCCCCCGTCCTGAAAGTGGTCACTGATGCCAGCGACGGCGACCGCAGCAGCACACACCCAACGCCAGCGCCGGCTCCTGTCGATCCCGCAGAAGACGCCGAGTGGCTTCTCCTCTGCGCCCTGGAGGCGGATCTCGCGAGCCCCACGGCCAATGAGCACGAGGGACCGACGACCACCAGGACCGACACCACCAGCACGTCCCCATCGACCAAGCGCCGACGGATCGCGATCGAGGAGGACGACGACTATGATGAATCGGACGACGACGACGACGCGGTGTAATCGTCCTCCCCCCACCCGCGCATGTTGCGATTTGTCTCTCACGACCAGAGGTGCTTGGCGATCTCCTCCTTGAGCCACTCGTGGACGGCCCGGACGCCGTCGCGGTCGAGCGCGCTGGCCTCCATGATCGAGGTCATCATCGCGACCTTGCGGTTGGCATTGGCCTCGCTCAGTGCCGCCTGCCGGGCGAGCATGGCCAGGTTGGTCATGGACCCCGTGCCCAGGGCTGTCCCGACCCCGTGGGCCTTGGTCGAGTGCCGACTCGGGTGCAGGCGGCCCCGCGCTCGAGCTCCACCGCCACCGCCGCCACCACCACCCCCGTTGCCTGGGCCATCGATGAAGTTGTTGCCCGAGCTGTTGCCCACGGCATCGGCGACGAGATGCGCGTAGTCTTTGGGGTGGCGCTTTTGATCCATCCGCAGCTGGTGGTCGAAGCAGCGCTTGAGCTCCTGGCGGATGGCCCGCGAGACTCGTCGGTGTGCGGCCTGGTCCTTGGGATCCGCGTGAGGCTGCGTCTCGGCGTGGTCGGCGTGGTCGACGGCGTCCATCTTGTTCAGCACGAGGAAGAAGGGCGCGCGGTGCAGCGCTGGGCGGCGGTCGCGGAGTTTTTGGTAGCGGACGAGCTCAGCGGCGACGATCGGGAACCGCGCGCGGTCGGAGGCGTCGACGACAAAGACCACTCCGGCGATGGGCATGATGGGCACCGGGGCGTGGCTCGAGTTTGCGACACTCGTGGCCACGGCCGCGGCCGAGTTGGCGACGCTCGCGGCCGTGGCGACGGCGCCACTGAGGGCCGAGTTGAGCGCCAGCGTCGGCATCAACGTTGACGACGACGATGCTGTTGCCGAGGCGTTCATCATGGCTGCGGCCATGAGGATCGTGGACTCGCCGAGCATGGCCCCGTGCCAGCGGGGGCGGTGGCTCCTCCGCCCCGGGAGGTCCACGAGTTGCACGTAGCGGTCGGTGCCGACGCAGTAGATGCTGTGGTGGGGGATCCGGCTCGGCGGGGGCGTCGGGGGTTGCGCCTCGGCGGCCGGTAACGGCGGCGAGACGAGCACGGGGTCGTCGTCGCCGTGGCTCAGGAGCTGCTGGACGAGCGTCGTCTTGCCGGCGCCGTCGAGCCCGAGAACCAGGACCCGGCCCTTGACGCTCCGCTTAAGCAGCGCGAGACGGCTCCGAGAGCGGGAGGTCAGTGGGGGCCGTGGGGCTGAGGCCGAGCCCGCCGCCGAGAGGGAGACGCCCGAGTCGTGCTCGCGGGGGTTGGAGCGGTTGCTCCCATCGGCCGGTGTCGGGTGCACGTTGCGCTGCTCCTGGGAGGGGAAGCTGCCCATGGCGGAGGAGGGGGGAGAGCAGGGGATGAGGAAAATCGAGGAGGGGGAGGAGGAGAGGAGGCGGTAATCGAGGTGATCACGTCGTCAACGGCTGCCCACTGGTTGGGTATTTGCGGCGTTGGCGACGAGTCCCCGATGAGACGATCATCGCGGCGGTGCCAGCAATAGCGCAACTCCCTTCATCCCCCGGTCGCAGTGCTGTTGCTGCGTGTAGAGCACGCGAGCGTCTCCCCGAGTGCGTCGGCCCCGACGGCAGCGTCCAGACAGACGTTCACGTGCGGGGACGATGAGCAAGACCAAGGACGGGGACAGCGGCGAGGACGGCGGCGGTGGCCGGGACTTTGTCGAGGGTGATGCTGTGCAGTTTCGCCGCGGCGGCGAGGGCTCATGGCGCGATGGCGTGGTCAAGCTCGTGCGAAAGGACCGCACGCTGGACATTGTCGACGGGGCCTCGGATGAGGTCCTCCGTAAAGTCCCATTGGAGGATGTCCGCAGTGGCAAGGCCCCCAAGAAATCGACCAAGAGCGGCAAGAAGGAGGACGAGTCGGCCCCGGAAGAGTGGGCCACGGGCGATCGCGTCGAGTTTGAGGACAAGGGCGGCGTGTGGCATCGTGGGCGGATCAAGCGGCGGCGCCGCGATGGGACGTTTGATGTCGCCCATGAGAGCGATGACGAGGTTGTGGAAAAGGGCGTTGCACCCGCGTCCATTCGACGGCGGCGAGCTACGAAGAGCAAGACCAAAGACTCAGCGGTGGAGGAGGGAGGAGGGGAGGACAAGAAGAAGAAAAAGCCCAAGAAGGAGGAGGAGAACGAGGAGGAGGAGGAGGAGAGGAGGGGAGAGCAAAAGAAGAAGACGAAGAAGAAGAAAATGGAGGAGGAGGAGGAGGAGGAGGAGGAGGAGCGTACGTCGGTCCGACGTCGCAAGTCGGCCGATCCAAGGCGAACAAAGTCGGACGACAGCGACGACAAGGAGGACGACGATGAGAACGACGACAAGCGCCGTCATCACCGGGGCACGCGGCGTCGGTCCCCTCCGAGCAATGGCCGTAGGGGGCGGCCCGTCGCCGTGGCCTTTGCCCAGCTCCGCACGCAGCAGCTCGTTGACTTTGACGGCCCCGATGGCCGCGTCCACCGGGGGCGGATCAAGCTCCTCCGCCGGGACGAGGAGACGTGCGACGTTGAGCACGAGAGCGACCCCGAGCGGATCTCGAAGCGCCTTGGGGTCGATGTCGTCCGCCCCGTGTCGATGCTCCGGCGGCTCTGGGGCCACGGCCCCTGGCTTCAGCCCAACCCCAATGCCTTCCAGCTCAACGCCCGGGTCTTTTATCCCAGTGACGGTGATGGCCGTCGGGACAAGGGCCGCGATGATGACGACGACGACAACGAACGAGGCCGCGGCCGCCATCGCATCGGGGGCACCGAGCGCAAGGGCTTTGTGATCAAGATCTGGCGGGACAAGGACGGCGTGACCTATGATATTGAGGACGAGCTCGATGGCGAAATCACCCGCCGCGTCCCCGGGCGCCG
The DNA here is from genome assembly GCA_023338185.1 of Lagenidium sp. CBS 127285. NCBI lineage: Eukaryota > Oomycota > Peronosporomycetes > Pythiales > Pythiaceae > Lagenidium > Lagenidium sp. CBS 127285. Next base: position 11,454 of record JAADYI010000392.1, read on the forward strand.
GCTCCGGCCCGTGCCGTGGCTCAACTACGCGCTCCCCGCGATGTCGTTGCCGACTGTGTCGCTGCCGTCCGTGTCCCTCCCGGCGATGCCCTCGCTCTTCCCCGCTCCGATGCTCCGCAAGGGCCTCCGCGTGCGCGTGCGGCGCCGCGATGCCGACTCGGGGCGCGTGCAGTGGGCCGATGGGGTCATTGTCCGGACCAAGTCGGACGGCACGTGCCTCGTCGAGCTCGACGCCAAGGACCGCGGTGACGAGGACCAGGACGCGACCACGATCCAGGTCAAGAACGCCGACATCCAGGCCAAGTTCACGTCGCCGTTCACGGGGCTCCTGCCGTCGATCCAGTTCCAGCTCCCCCGGGGGCTCTACCCGCCCAAGAGCTGCGTCGAGGTCATGGCCGACGGCGGCGGGCGCGTGCACCTCGGGACCGTCACGAGCGTCCAGGAGAGCGCCCGGACCTACACGATCCAGTACGAGGACGGCCGCCGGGAGAAACACGTGGCCGCCGAGCGCGTGCGGCTCTCGCTGCGCCGCCTCCGCATCGGCACCGAGGTCGAGATGATCGTCGAGGGCCCGTGCAAGGAGGTCTCGAAGCTCGACGGCGAGGTCGCGTGGGTCCATCGCAATGAAAAGGTCGCCGTGCGGATCCACGGGGGCAACAATGATGTCTTTGCCGAGGTCTGCACGCACGCGCTCATGATCGACGGCCAGCCCGCGTTCTCGGCCCCGCTGAGCAGCACGTGGGTCGAGCTCGTGGGGTTTTACCTCAACCTCCTCCTGGAGGCGCTCATCTTTCTGTGGCTCTGCTTTGGGCTCGTCGTCGAGCTCGGGGAGATGCTCCGGGTGCTCCAGGAGACGTCGCCCTCGACGCTCAACGATCCCGCGACGCTTTCGACGCTCTATCAGCGCCGCGACGTGAACTGGCCCAGCTGCCAGAACCCCCTGCCCCGGACGACGCTCGGGACGAATACGACAATGACGACGATCCTCACGCGCATTCCCGACGAGGTATTTGCGACCGACCGCGCGTGGCTCGTGGCCCTGGTCATCGTCAAGAGCCTCCTCACGGCCGCGTGCGTGGGCTGTGCCTGCCGCCTCGTGCACTCCAAGATCCTCGCCATCCAGGACAAGTACGTGTGTCGGGCGGGCGAGCGTTGTTCTGCATCGGGACGAGACTGACGATGTTTTGTAGCTTTATCGACGTCAAGGAGTATCAGCAGGACCGGGTCTTGCGGCGGTACTTTTCCCGACTCACGGGCTGGACGCTCGTCGTGTCCGCGGTGGCGCTGCTGGTCTACGCGTCGCTCCTGAACCGCCTCGAGTGGCTCTGTCTCTTCCAGCCCACGCGGGACGTGCACTTTGACGCCCTCGCGCAGCACGCCAATGTCTTTGCCGTGCACACGGCGTACGCGACGCCCGTGGACCTCGTCCTCGGGCTCGCGGCCAAGTCGCTCTTCAACCTCTGGCGGGCCACGGCGCTGTACCTCTTGGTCTTTGCCTTCCCGGCCAGCGGCGTCGGCCCGCGGCTCCTGGGGCTCGTCCCGGCGGTCGCCTGCACGGCGCTCGTCGGGGTCGCGACGCTCGCGGGGCTGCATGTCTTTTATCGGACGCAGCGCCGGGAGCTCGTCGAGCACGGGCACCTCGAGCTCACGACCACCGTGGACTGGGCCATTGTCGTCGCGCTCACGGGCCTCTGGCTCGCCGCGAGCCTCGGGCGCCTCGCCACGGCCGCCGGGGCCTCGGTGCTGGCCCTCGGGGAGCGCCGGCAGGCCGCGGCCCGCGAGTCGCTCACGGACGACGTCCTGGACCAGGCCGAGCGCGGCGAGTTTGGGCTCCAGGCCAAGCGCGAGGCGCTCTACGTCCGCGTCGAGCGCCGGCAGGAGCAGCTCGGGCTCTGCAAGTTGGGGCTCCTGCGTCTCGATCGCCAGGGTCTCGCGCACGTCGGGGTCATGGTCCTGGGGATCGTTGGTGACGGGCTCTTGCTCGGGGCCACGCGGGGCCACGGGGACCGCGCGGACGAGGCCAATGCGCTCATCACGCACCTCGTCCTCTGCTGCCTCTGGCTCGTGATCAGCGTCGTCGCCGCGCTCTTGGCCCTCGGGGTCAAGCGCGAGATCCCCGAGCTGCTGGCGCACATCCTCGACGTTTGAATGGGTCACACGGCAACTTCAATGAGCGGTGTTCATGGGGTTTCTCGAATTTCAGAAATGGGTATACAAACCAGACACTGTTGCGGTGAATTACTATCCGGATATGGATTTGTTCTTGCTGACAGAGAGGCGATTGCTTTGTGCCCATCGACAGAGAGGCGATTGCTTTCAAAGCAATCGCAATGCTTTGTGCCCATCGTTGAACGTTGTGTTCATCTGTTCATCGGCGCGGTCTTCCCACAACTGGTCGCTTTTGGAAGTGACCACGACCAGATGGGGTTGTGGCGGTGATGCTTGTCATGGGCTAACATGCCTCTTCATCATGCGCCATGTGGGTACTGTATACCACTTTGATGTCTTGGTGTATACTGCATGTCTTTATCGACATCAGCAGAACAACCCCCCCCCCGGATATTTGCGATATTGTCTCCGTAATGAATCTTCGCGAAGCAATAGATTTCCATCGAGCTGATTATCCTCGGATGGCTCGTTTCTGGTTATTTATTTGGGTTTTTGAATCCGCATGCCCCAAACCTTGCACAATGGAGAGTGGCCACTCTTGGAAAGGGAGGGATTTTATTTTATTTTTCTCGCTTTTTTCAACGTGAGCACAACGAATTCAAGAGGTGGGGGGGGAGCGCGGGCGCGGGCATTTCGAGTGGCTTTGCTTGCCAGAACGCCAGGACCAAACCAAACAGGGAGCACCAGGTTCGGCGGGAGATTAGGCCCAACCCACCCGCGCTACTACCGTCGAGACCGAGCCCACGACTGACGGACTCGGTGCATACACATACACACACGCCACCACCCTGAGAACAGGGAACGCGCACACGGACGCATCGCGCGCAAGGTACTTGGGCGCCTGGCAGCCTTCGTCTCGGGACGTGGGGTCCGTGACCATCTTCATTACTCACCTCGTGCTGATGTCGACACGCGAGGTTTAGACACCATGCCAACGGCCCTTTCCCCGATCAAGTCCAAGCGCCTCGATGAGAAGGTCTCGCTTCAGGTGCGTGTAGTTGCTGTTGGGTTAGACTCACGCGCCCGCGACGTCGCACGGACCTTGAGACTAACCATGCGCCTCTCGATAGTCGCTCAATGGGCGGCTCGAGCTCTACGTCCTCCGGGTGAAGGAGATGGAGGACGCCAAGAACGTCGCCGAGCGCGAGCTCGAGACGATCCGCGGCCGCATGCAGCAGGACATTGACAACCTCAAGCTGCGCCTCTCGAACGAGCTCGAGGAGACCCGAAAGTACGTACTGGGCCTGTGAGATCGATCCCCCGGGGCGGGCGGCGGTGTGTTGACGGGTTGAATCGGTGGCGCCCGTAGGAAACTCGATGTCGAACTCGAACAAAAGTCCCGGCTCCAGGTCCTCGAGCAGGAGCAGCACGTCGAGCTCGTCCGCCTGCGGACGCAGGTCAAGGAGCTGAGCGAGATCAAGGCCCTCGCCGAGAGCCTCAAGTCGCAGTTGGCCAAGGAAAAGGCCAACGCCCAGTCATCCAAGGAGGAGCTGTCGGCGCTGACGACCAACCTCCAGTCGGCCCGTCGCCGGATCAAGGACCTCGAGCGCGAGAACCGCAGCCACGAGGCCGCGATCAACGACGCGACCAAGGAGCTTGAGCATCTCCGAAAGAAGAGCGCCGACTTTGATCTGACACGCGATGCCGAGATCACCAACATCCGCAAGGAGATGAACCAAAAGCACCAGGAGGCCCTCGCGCAGTGGAAAAAGGACACGGAGGAGCGCATCCAGGGCGTCGAGAAGGAGGTCCGGAATTACTTTGAGGGCGTCGTCTCGGGGCTCAAGAACCAGGTCGAGGACCTCTCGAGCGAGCTCGATTCGACCAAGAAGGAGCTCGACCGCACGGCCAATGACTATGAGGAGAGTCTCAAGGTCCGCCAGAGCCTCACGGACAAGGTCGCCCAGTTGGAGCGCGAGTACCGCGAGGATCGCGCCAAGTTCAAGGAGGATCGCAAGATTTACGAGACCAACTTGGAGAAGCTCCGCTCGTGGAAGGTGACCAAGGAGACCGAGTTTAATGACCTCATGGACGTCAAGATCGCCCTCGACGCCGAAATCGAGGCATACCGTCGCATCCTCGACCGCGAGGAGACCCGTGTGGGCCTACCGACCCCGCACTCGACGCCCCATAACAAGGCCACCCCGCGCAAGCGCAAGGGCGACGCCGCCGGTGGCGCGTCCAAGCGCATCAAGCGTGCCCACGCGCCCACGGCCGTGCAGATTACGCATCTCAACCTCGAGAAGGATCGCATTGTCCTGGAGAACTTGAGCGACAAGAAGGTCCCGATTGGGGGCTGGGAGGTCCGTGGTCGCTCGACGAACCAGGTCTTCCGCATCCCGGCGTCGTACTCGATGCTCCCGAAGTCCAAGATGACGGTGTACTCGACCAAGCGAAACAAGAAGGCCAAGGAGGAACGCACACCGGACGAGGATTCGTTCATCGCGACCAAGTTCTCGCTGAACGAGTCGGGCGATTTCGTCGTGCTCTTCACCGAAGAGGGCGTCCCCGTGAGCACCAAGGGCGAGGGCCTCCCAGCCCACGAGATCAAGTCGCTCGAGGAACAGGTATATGCCGAGTTTGACGATGACGCACCGCCGGCCGATGGGGTAAGTCTTTTGCATGGTGTTGGTTGTTTTTCGTTCTGGACGAGTTTACTGACTGTTGACCGTTGTCGCCTCTAGTGTGGTCTCATGTAAGAAGCCCCCACCCACTGCAATCGATGCCCAGCGAGCGACCCTGGTCGATGGCCTCCACTGGCTGCCCATGACTGGGGGGATGCGACTGTGCTCGTCCTGCCGGCGCGCTGCTTCTGCTGGTGCCAGACCCACGTATCTATCCACGCGCGCGCGCGCCCCCGCCGCCTGCTCTGCTTGCCTCGTTTTGACTCTTGTACACGATCAAATGATGATACCGTAGTGTGTTGCTCTCCCCCAGTGGCACCCCAAACACCCAATACAGCCTTGGAGTGCGCTTACGTTTGTGACGAGCAGCTTCGTGGTGCTCACTCACTGGTTGTCCCCGAGGGACGTCGTGATGTAGATGTGGCTGCGAGTGGGGACGACGTCGCAGATCAGATCCGTGAGCTTGAGTTCGTCCTTGTTGTCCTTGAGCATCTTGGTCGGGATCCCGAGCTGACGCCAGCCCTGGTTCCGCTCCTCGTCGTAGCGGGCGATGGCCACGTGCCCGAGCCAAATGACCTGCTGCGTGCCAAAGCCACAGTGAACGGGGATGATCTTATCCCGGACGTGGGCCATGACGACGATCGTGTCCTCGTCGCCGTCGTTCTTGGCCACGGAATAGTCGGTCGCGTCCTCGTCGTCCTCGTCGACGGCGTTGTCGTCACGGACGCCCCGTTGCGGGGGCTCCTTGGGCTTCTTCAGGGCCCCTCGGGGCTTGGATCGCACGGTCGGCGATGCCGATCGGTCCCCAGAAGATGCGCTGGTGGTGGCCCCTGGGGACTTGGCGGGTGATGCCGCGCGGGGGCTCGTTGCGACTGGATCCATTTGCCCTTCGTTTTTGAGCTCTTCCTGATCCCAAAATGTCTTCGTCGCGGCTGTTGAAGCGACCGCGACTGCGGCGCCGGATCGGTACAGTACCGATGTTACGGTACAGCAAGAGTCAGCACCCGGTGCAGTTGGGAAGGTGGCATTCTAGGTGTAGGGTTCTGAAGGCGAAACTTTGGTCTTGCAAGAATACGGCCCATTCACCCTCAAAAACCCTAAGATAGAGCCTTCACTTCAACAAATTCACATTATGGACAAGTGTCGCACTTGAAATTCCCCATTATGGTCTTTCTGCTGACAACACACACACGCTCACTCTCTCGCACGTGGTGTCGCATCGGTGGAACCCAGTGTGGAGTTGTGGACTCGTGGGGTCAACCAGCAAGCACCCTCAGCGTTTGTGTTGGTTCTTCCCAGCAAACGGCCACTGCGCACGGGCGACCGACAACATCACCACTCTCGACGCGCGTGTGTGGGCGCGATAGCGGCCGACAAGCAAAGCAAACTCGTTGGCCTCCGTCTTCTCTCGGTCGACAGTGTTCCACGACCAACAAACGCAAGATGAAGAACACCATCGCGAGTAGGTTGTTTGTGTTCTCCCAACAAAACGCATTCGTGATGGACGGCGCATGCAAAGGAACTAAACGTCTTTATCCATTTATTTAGCCGTCGTGTTCTCGCTCGTGTCGACGGGCTGCGCGTTCTACGCGTTGGCGTACCCCGCGTGGTTCCAGCAGCACTACAAGCGCGATGGCAAGGACGTGTTCCAGGGCTATGGCATCTTTGCCTTTTACTCGACGGCGACGCTCGAGAGCCCATTCTACGCGTCACAGACGACATTGCAGTACTCGGACTTTTGCGGCAAGAACGCCACGACGCCCAATTACATGCTCGGCGATGGCAATCAGTTCCACGTCGTGCTCTGCGGCAAGGCCATGCGCTCGGTCCAGGCCACGACCTCGACGGGGGCCGCGGTCTCGGTCGTCGGGCTCATCATGTCGGTCATCGCCGTCTACAACCCGTCGGCGGGCATCTCGGAAAAGATTGTGAGCTTTGCCACGCTCGTCGGCTGTACGTTTGTGTCGTGATGTGGTGGTTTGTGAAGTGAAGGAGCGATGACTGATGGTGTGGGGTGCGTGCAATGCAATGCAATGCAATGCAGCGATTCTCCTGGCCGTATCGCTGGTGATCTGGGGCTGGGCCGTCCAGCAGCGGCTCTACCAGGTCGACTCGGTCAACGCCGCCTTCAACACGTGCAAGGCCGACAAGGAGCAGTGGTCGTGCTGGTTTTACGGGTTTAGCTTTTGGGTCTGCCTCGCGGCGGTCATCATCATGTCGATCACGGGCTACCTGAGCTCGGCCGGCCGGGCCGAGAAGATCCGCTACTTCCGCAAGGAGTACGAGCGCGACCTCCAGATCGCCATGCAGCAGTCGCTCGAACACGACACGGCCGTGCAGTCGCAGCACATGACCGGCCCGACCCCCCAGGCGGGCTTTGCCCGGACCAACACGGGCACGGGCTTTGGCCCCGGCCAGCAGCAGCAGCCACCGCAGCAGCAGCACCCTCCGCAGCAGCAACAGCCACCAAACTATGGCTATGGCCAAGAGTACGATCTCGCGGCCGCGCAGCAGCAAAAGCAGCACACGGGGCTTCAGCACCAGCAGTACCAGCAACAGCAGCAGCCGTATGAATCGGCCTTCCCGGCCTTCCGGGAAGAGCGCAAGAACCACACATTACTGGGCCGGCAACCGAGCGGCGGCGTCGTGTGACGATCGATCGGCCCTTGGAACATAGGCTCATCACGTC
>JAADYI010000393.1:0-18935 GCA_023338185.1 Lagenidium sp. CBS 127285
AAGCAGGCGTACGATGTGCTCGCGGACCCCCAGAAGCGCGAGGTCTACGATCAGTACGTGAACTACTGACGTCGACACTGTCCCGTCGGGGATGGTGGTGTACTGATGAGAATGGGGCTGGGGCCATCCCATCGTCGTCATCGATAGAGCCGGCGAGGACGGGGTCAAGCTCATGGAGAACTATGGCAACATGGGCCCGGAGGTGCGTCGTCCCCCATTGCCAGCGCACGATCGATCGAAAACGTGAACTCATCGTTGTTGATCGCATGTAGGAACTCGCCGCGGCGCTCTTTGCCTCACTGGGGGCCTTTGGGCCCAAGGGCAAGTGCCTGCTGATCCTCCTCGTGACGTTATTGTTTGGCTTCTTCCTGATCATCCCCAGTACGTCGCACGTCTGCTGGGCGGCGCCACCTGTGGTGGATTTAGCTTGCAGTATTTGTGGTCTGACCGCATTATTGCTGGTGGATGGCAGTCTTTTGGTGCCTCCGCGTCGATCACACGGTCTCGTGGGACTGGACGATCGTGTTCATCCCCATGTGGATCCTCGATACGATCTACTACTGCTGCCTCGGCTGCGCGTCGCTTTCGTCCAACGCCGACATGGACCCCGAGGACCAAAAGGACAAGAAACCCGGGCTCTATCGGCTCTACAAGTTCCTCAAGGCCCTGCTCCTGCTCGCGCTGCAGATCTTCATCGCCATGAAGCTCAATGGGGACATCAAGTGGTCGGTCATTGAGGTGCTGCTGCCATACTTTGTCTATGACGCGCTGTCGTTTTTCGAGACGGCCATTGGCGGCGTTGTCGGCTACAAGATGCTCACCAAGGAGAGCGAGGGCGCTGGGGTGTCGACCACGGAGGCCATCAAGGTCCAGCGGACCAAGTTTGTCGCGAGCGTGTTGGTGCAGCTCTTGCTCATCGCCTCGCGGCTCGTCCAGGGGGCGCTTATCGGGCTCAAGATTGATGGCCACCTCGGAAACGCCAACTGGTGGGCGGTCTTTGTACCCATCTGGCTGTACCTCGTCTACTTCTTCTCGCACCCGGTTTCGCGGTATCTGCGCGTCCGCCGAAAGCAGAAAGAAAACGCCGGCAAGCCCAAGGAGTCCCAGCAGCAGCCCTCGTACGATGGGTACACGCGCGAGTCGGTCCACGGCGAGGACGAGGACGACTTGGGTTCGAAGAGCCCCCTCACGGATGCATTTTGCACCATCCTCTTCATCGCCGTCGTGGCGTCGCCGTATTTCATCCTCACGACGCGCCTCGAGACGGGCTCGTTCTCGACATTTTACATTCTCCTCCCGTGGTTCATCCTGGTACGTCCGTCGTGTGTTTTGATGGCTCCTCCTCTGGGGAAAGAGCGCGTGGGGGTTTGCTGACACCGGGTCGTTTTGGGGATGTGGTTTGGCAGGTCGGCTTGGTCCTGTGTTTTATCTGCTGTGCGATCGCGGCCCTGGGCAACATGCATCCCGGGGATGACGCCCAGACCGCCGACGACGTCCGAAGTCCAACGGGAGATGAAGGTGCGCACACGAATCCCGACTATGTGGCCGTCGAGGAACAAGCGTGAGGCGTTCCCCCCACTCCGTCACAATGCGTGACGATGGTGTCGTGTGTGTGCGATGGAAGTGGATGCGGGGTCTTCGCGTGTTGGATCCGCTCGTGGCCGAGCGGTTGTGTGGTGGCTCGGACTAATTGCATGTGGTTTGTTTGTCTGTTTCTCTTTTTTGTTGTATGTGTGACGTTGCCCATTCGCATCGCCGTCGGTCCTCTTCTACGATGTCCATCCAAAGTCCCCGTATGAGCTCTTCACGCTCGCCTCGCGCTCGGCATCGCCACCGCCTTTGAAGCGTCGCCTCATGATGGACTCGACGGTATTTGTTCGATTTTTTTTTCTTCTGCTGCCTCTTCTCCCTTTCTATTTTTTTCCAATCGAAAACGTATATTTTGACAATTCTCCCCCGCCGTGCCACACCATTCCTCCCCAACCGTCACGTGACTCCCCGGGAGTCAAACCCGTCCCACATTGTCAAACCCCCTCACATGTTGGCGCCGTTTGTTGGCACTGTCGTTGGGCACTTCCCCAGTTGCCTCTGCGTGGTTCGACCATCGGGCATCACCATCATCATCTTCACCCACAGTCACCACCGCCGGACTCGGTGCATGCGGTGATCGCCACGTTTTGCTGGAAGAGGCCCTCCACTCATGGCCGCCCTCCGCAAGCAACTGCAGCTGCACCTCGAGGCGGCCTTTGCCGAGATCGAGCGGCTCTCGGGGCTCCTGGACGCGGGCCTCGGGGCCCTCGAGGCCGCGACCCGCGCGGACCTGAGCGTCGCCGGTGCCGGCCGCTGGTTCGCGCTCTACCTCCGGCTCGTCGACCTCGCGCTGGAGATCCGCCGCGGGGAACGCCGCCACCGCACGTGCCGGCCGATCACCCACGCGTGCATGCACACGACCGGCACCAAGGGCGCGCGGCACTCGGGGCTCAGCATTGACGACGCCAATGCGATCTACCAGGCCCTCGAGGCCAGCCGCGGGGTCCGCGAGAGCCTCCTCGAGACGTACTTCATGCGCATGGACGCGCTGGACCGCGATGGCGTCGGGCGCCTCGACACGCGCCTCGCGGAAGCGCTCCAGACGTTTCTACGGACCCCGAGCGCCGCCTACGTCCGCCTCGAGCTCAGCGGCTCGGACCCCCACCAGGAACTCGCCATTCACCTCCGATCTCCCTCGTCGGCGGCGACGGACAGCGTCCACCGTGTCACCCGCGTCTGCTACAACGTCGAGACGTGCGTGTGCCCCGAGGACGCCGAGCCGTGGGTTGATTTTACGGTCGAGACGGTGCCCGCGATTCCCACGGACCATGCGGCAGCAGCATCGACTTCGTCGCCCGACGCCGGCTCCTCGTCGGCACTTGCAGAGTACACGGAGGACATGACCATTGGTCTCGCGGAGCTCAAGCGCCAGTTTGGCTTCGAGGCGACGATCTCGGGGGACGACGAAGACGAGGACGACGGTGGTATCGCGGCCGCCCACAAGCGCCGGCGTCTGCCCCCGACTGCCGCCTCTGCCACGCGAGGACCGCAGCTCCATCCCCCGCGAGAAATTTATCGGCGATTGGTGCGTATTTGATGCTTTCCATGGTCTTTGGCTTTTTATCGCTCACGCCACTCGTTTTGTTGTCGTGACCAGTGCCAGGAACGCGGTGTCCAGCGAAGGCGAAAGGTGGATGAGCTCTTCGCGGTCAAACAGGGCGGGCTCTCGCTCGATCTCTCGCAGTTTGGCTTCCACGCCCCACAGGACCTCCAAGATATCCTTAATGTTGTCACTGAGGCGCAGCTCCCGATCCGCCTGCTCGACGTGACCAACAATTTTTTCGACACGCGGTCCTTTGAGCTGCTGAGTGATCTCTTGCGGTTACCGCTGCTCCGCCAGCACATCCAGACGCTGAACTTGCGCTGCATGGCTCTCCCCCAGCGACCCGACTTCGCCGTGGTTTTGCGGATCCTCACCGACGCTGAGGCGGGGACTCTCAGTGAGCTCCGACATCTCGACCTCTCATACAACACGTTCTTTGAAGATGCCGTGCTCAGCCTCAACGACCTCCTCGGCGGCCTCACACACTTGGAGACGCTCTCATTGGAGTCATGCTTCCCCAAGGCCCCGGACCCAGGAGTGGTCGAAGTCGCCGTGGTGAAGGATCTTGTTCGTTCAGCACTGGTGACAAGCTGCCATCGGTTGAAGCATCTCAACTTTGGCTCCAACTGGATGAGCTTCCCACTGCTGAACTCGCTCTTCTCGCCCGAGAGTGCACTGGAGCGACTGGAGTTGTCGCAAATGACATTTTTCTACTTCGAAGCTCCAGACTCGCCACCGATCTCGTGGAATTTCTGCTTCCAGCGACAACTCTCGGTGGTGCTCTCGGAGACGAAGAACTCGCGCTGCGAGTATCTGCCTTTTTTCTTGGACGCGCTCACGTACTGCCTGAAGATGCGGATGGCCCACATTCGGGATCTCGACTTGTCCATCATCCCCTTGGAGCAACGCAAGACCGACTTTCTGACCCCCGAGCTGCGGTTGGAAGAGCGCGTGGCCGGCGCATTGGAAGCCATGACGGAGTATGGCTCGATGGAGACGATCAAGCTTCGATACGACTTGGGCAACAGCACCAACGCCCATTGTCGACGGGCAGTTGCCCAGCTTCTCCGCGGTGGGCTCCGTCAGTGTGTGACGTGCGAGATGTACATCGGCGTCCCGCTCACACTGATGGAGCTGCGCAATGTTCTCGACCGCGTCAACGCACCGGTGCTTCGATCTCTGAAGCTCTCGGTGACGTTGTTGAACACGCCAACCGAGAACGCCGCGGATGCCAAGTCTCTCAACTTCTCGAGTGTCTTTTGGACATCTCTGGGGGCAGTCACGGAGCTTGTGCTTGAGTTCAAGGTTGAACTCAAAGCCAGCAAGTCTCTCCTGCCAGACTCCGTGGTCCAAGAGATGGAGACGGCCTGGCGATCGCTGCCCTCGGCCAATCCCAAGACGCGGACGGTCTCCCTCGTCAAGCGCAAGCCTCGTCGGGACCGCAGTGGTGAAGGCAACAGTGGGGCCGGTTCGAAAGACTTTGTCACGTTTGCATTGCTCTTTACCGCGCCAGCATAGAAGCCCCCCGCCGAGGATGACTCGACAAAAGGATCGTGTGCATGGCTCACGCGCACAATCATTTTGTCGAGCCATCCGCGTTAAGCTCTAACTCGCTCAATGTTGTCGCTGTTGATGCCCCGCAGGTCGCGGTCGCGTCGACGCTTCCAGACTTCGGATCTCCCGCAGAAGCGCCTTGGCCTCCTCTTTCTCCGGGCCTTGGAGGTCCAAGAGGCGATTGCAAAACACCACCGCTCGTGCGTACTGCCCGAGCTGCTTGTAGTAGTTGGCGAGGAACAACACCGCGGCGAGGGCCTGGGGTGTGTCCAGTCGAATCATCGGCGCGGAGCTGGGGTGGTCGATGGATGACTCTCCGAGCCCCAAGTGGAGCTCATAATACTTGGCGGCCTCGTGTTGTTCCCCACGTTGCGCGTGGATCCGCCCGAGATGGAACGAGGCGATTCCCTCGCGATCATTGTTCCCGACGGCCCGTTCAAAACATGCAATCGCGTCCTCGGCCTTCTGGAGCTTCTCAAAACAGCCCCCAAGGGCGCACCACATCCGCGCATCGTATGGGCGGATCGTCGCGGCTTTTTTGTAGTAGTAGATCGAGTAGAGGTACATGTTGAGGATCTCATACGCCTGGCCGAGGCCATACCAGGCGCGGTAGTCTCGGGCGTTGAGGTCGACGGCCCGCCGGTAGGCTTCGATGGCCGCGCTCGTGTTCTTCATCTCCACATATTCGTGGCCGATGAGCGTCCAGGCCGACAGAAAATTTGGATCGAGTTTGAGCGCACGGTTGAAGTAGACAATCGCACGGTCGTGCTTGTTCTTGAGTGAGTAATAATTGCCGATGATGCAACATGTCTCGGGGCGGTACTTCTCGACCTGCAGGGCCCGGTGAGCGAGGCGGCTGAGCTCGGTCTTGTCCTCCTTGACGTACAGGACGTTCGAGTAGACGTCCATCGTGTCGATGCGATAGGGATCGGCGATCGCGAGGCGCTCAAACTGCTCCTGGGCGTGATCAAAGTCCCGGAGGTGGTAACTCGTGAGCGCCTGCTGCGCCACAAGGTACGTGCTCTGAGGAAACACAAGCGCGAGCTGGTCGAGAATCCGCCGCGCGGGGTCCGTCTGCTGCTGATCGAGGAGCACATGGGCCTGGAAGAGGTGGAACATCCACGGCGAGGCCCGCGCGAGCTCGATCTCTTCCTCGGGGCTCGTGAATGGCGATAACGCCGCAAGCTCCATCCACGCCGACCAGTTCCACGGGAACGCCCGAATCGACGCCACGAGGATCGCGCGCGTGCTCGTCGTGGCCGTAGACGTCGAGAAATTGCCACTGGCATTGCCCGTGGCGAGCTGCATGCCGTCGGCCGTGTCATATCCGAGACGCCGGAGCACAACGGCAAAGAGGTAGAGCCCAAAGCCATCGAGGCGCTGCCGCTGGTGCTGATCCCGAAGCGCCAGATAGAGCTCCTTCAGATGCGGGTTTGCCCCCTGGCGGTCGACGAGTGGCTCGACATCTAATCATTTTTTTCAAAACCACAAGCAGTCCAAGTCATTTTCGTGTTGGTCAATCTCCACTTTACCGTGATCAAAGCAATGGATCCCGCGCAAGTATTTCGTACCGGACTTTGTCCCGACGGCGGCGCTGCCACCAGCGCCGACTGCACCCGAGGCCCCCGCGGCCGCGGTCCCGGGGACGCTGAGCTCGAGTTCCTGCTCCTCCTTGGTCTTTTCGCCCGCGAGGAAGAGCGCATAGAGCTGGAGAAAGAGCGTCCGGCGCCCCCCGCGCGGGGCCGATGCGAGGAGCTGGTGGGCGCGGAGGTACTCGCCCATCTCGAAGGTCGCCCGCGCAGCATCGTAGCGATCGAGATCCTCCTCGCCGTCCTCGTCGTCGTCGTCCAGTCCGTTGCCGCCATGCAGATGCTGCCGCCGGGCGTCCTCGGGGATGCCCAGTAATAACTCACTGGCAAAACGCGTCGCGTGCTTGAGCCCCCGCATGCGCAGCGCTCGCACGGCCCCGCGGAGCTCGGCGACGATCGTCGATGTGGCCACGGCCTCGTCCTCTGCGGTGGCGGCCATGCGGCCGCTTCGGCCCATGATTGGCGATGGATGTGATGGATGTTGCAGTGGATACTCGTTGCATCGAAATGGTGATGTGCGTAAGTAGTGTGGACCACCTTAATTTCACACCTGTGAATACTGCCACGTTTCCAACACCCATTTTCGGAGGTTCGATAACCCATCAATCATTAGCTGTCGGAGGTGTCAAGACCTGTATCGTAAATGTTTGATGTTTTTGACTGGTTTTGAGTATTTTAGATATTTCCGAGGACATTAATATCACTGTCTCTCTCACAACAACAGACCGACGCAGGAGAAGAGCATCATGGCCGACGATCACACGCCCGTGCTCGAGGAATCGCGGCCCCGGGGCTCTGGAGCGGCGGCAGGAGCAGCAGCGGGGGCCTCGGGCCAGGCCCCCGCGGGGGGCTCGGCCAATAACCGCGGCAACTTCACACGGAACCTCAACACCGAGAGCGACGAGTCGATCGCCCGCAAGATGTTCCTCGGGGGGCTTCTCCTGCTCCCGTGGCTGCACCTCGTCAATGTCATTTTCTACCGTCGGCAGTTTCTCGATGCCTCGATCGACCCCAAGGTCACACTCTGTACGGCTCTCTGCTGTTGTCTTTTTCTTGAGTGAGGCCACAGTGACTGACGGATGCATTTTTTTCTCTCTCTCTTTCGATCTGTCCATCGGTCCATCCATCTAGGGACCCGGCGGTCGTTCATGGGCTTCCTCTTCATGACCACGCTCTTTATCGCATGGGCCCTCACGTTCCAGCTCAAGTGGAAGGACTTTGGCTGGGCCAAGCTCGTGATGGTCCTGCCTCCGGAGAACCTTGACGCCGGGTGGTAACCGCTCAATGGACCTTCGCCCGGTTTCAGTTATGGTCGACATCGCATCGCATCGCGTGGTTGTTGTGTGGATGGCTCACTCCATTAGCATCCATTTGATCTTAAAAAAGCTGTACATGTATTTCTCGCCTCTTGGAATTTCTGCTTGTTGCCGTTTTGCCCTGATCGACATCGTATAATGGGAGAAATGGCGCACGAACTGCTTCCATTTACTCTTGCTGTGTTGGGCAGATGCCGTCGGGTCCCACCGATGCATACTCTGACTGTGAAACGATGGAGCACTCGACTGGTCTTGCGTTAGTTGTCGACGTTCCACTTGGACAACAAGAGCCCGTGACGATACCCAGCAAGCGAAAAAAGATATGCTCAAGCTGACACTCGTTCTCGCAGCGATGGCCTCGACGACAGCCATCGTCCTCGGTGGCCCCGGGGCCTATGGTATGTGCCAGTCGGCATGCGCCGCGGCCGTCGTGGGCTGCTACGCCTGTGCAGGGCTCATCTTTGGGGCCGTCACAGTTGGCGCAGGCGCTCCCGCCGAGGCCCTTGCGTGCAACTCGGCGTGTGGGGCGTGCTCGGCCAAGTGCTCCTTGCTCTTCCTCACCCCGACACCATGATACTGTGTGGACGTTGTGCCAACGTTGAAGTCGCTGTCTGCGATTCCCAAGGAGAAGAAGTTCAATTGGATTTGAGTTGTGCTAGTCTTCTCCAACCTGTGCAAAATGCGTTTGAGGAGAAGACAAACAAAACAACAACTGGAAGAAGGATTTTCGCAGAATTGCCCACAAAGGAGATTGTCGGCCCCTCGGCCATGATCGCTTGGCATTGACAGTCGTCGTGCGTCCTCACGCGACCGAGAAATGACCCTGTCGCCCTATTTCAGTGCCGCGATACAAAACACAAGTGATCTCGAAAGGTTGCGAGAATCCCAAAAGCGTATCCTCGCCACACGACCACGAGAAATTCAAATGCACACGCTGCCCAGGATCTTCACGTGGCGGCCGCTCGTCGTGTGGGCCTGGATCGGGGTCTGGGCCGCGTGGACCGCATGGGGCCCCGTCAAGGTGGTCGACGGGTGCCTCCTCGCGGGCGCTGACACGGGAACGTGCACGGAGCCCACGGACTTTGACCTGCTCTTGCCCTTTTGCCGCTCGGTCGTGCCGTACACGGCGTGCCTCCCGCGGTACCAGGGACTCTGGTACAACCACTCGGCCCTGACCAAGGACAAGTTTGTCGAGCAAATGTTCACCAAGCTCGTGACCCAGCGCAAGATGTACGAGACCAATCGGACGTTTCTCGATAAGAACACGGACGAGTGGGGGAACAAGAAGGAGATTGTCCCGCGGTTCATGGAGAATCCCGATTGTGAGAATGCCTTTCGGAATTACTTTTGCTGGCTCAATTTTCCCCGTTGCGATGCCGAGGGCCGGAGTCTGCTGCTCTGTCGGAGCGTCTGTGAGAATTACATGACCGCGTGTCAGATGCCCTCGGATCTCTGGCGCTGTGGGGACCCGCAGTACGTCAACGCCCGGGGCCCCGAGCAGAGCGTGACGTGGATCGTACGTGGGAACAACACACGTGGATGAGTGGGGAACGGGGTCGATGCGGTCGGTGTATTGATGCTTCTCTTTGTCGTGTACGAAAACCTCTGTCCGACAGGATAACAAGCTCGTCTACTACCGCGCGCCGTATCCCGGCTCGCCCTTCAAGGACAATGCCATCGACCCCGACACCAACAAGCCCCTCATCATCTGCACGCCGAGCCTCGAGAACGCCGCCCAAGGGGCCGCGCGACCCCCGCTCTCATGCGCCCTCGTGGTCTTGCTCGTGACCGCGCAGCTCGTCGCCCTCCTGCATAATGAACCCACGTTGTCGTGGGACTTGTGACACATTTCCAACTCGACCGCCCGCTTCACTGCACGGGGCAGGCATCGTCCTTCTCGGCATCGGCATTTGAGAGCCCTGCGGTGACCGACGTCCCGGAGGCCGACGCTGCCGACGACGATGACGCCGTCGCAGCCGATGCGGGGCCGTAGCCGTTGCCCCCACTCGTCGTCTGGGGGTTCGCATTCTCGTCCCCCGGCATGCGGCCGTCGACAGGGAGCTTGAGTGCGGGGCTCCCGGCATTGGAACCATCATCCGACGACGCCACGAGCGACGACGGGATCGCCGATCGGGACTTGGCCCCACCGGTGCTGTGCTTCCCGCCCTTGCAGCTGCAGCTGAAGCTATTGGCGACCCCGGCAAAGTAGCAGTGATTGCAGTCGTCGCAGTGCTCGTTCCGGTGGTCCCCACATCGGCGGCACTTGGCGCAGTGCTTCCGGGGCTTCTTCTGGTCGTGGCAGAGCCGGTTGTTGCACCACGAGTACGTAAAACGCGCCTGACACGACGGGCACGTGAAGCCCTTCTCGACCGTGTCCTTGACCTGGACGCTCCCGTTGCCATTGCCACAGCACTCGTACGTGACCGTCGAGTCCAGGAGCTCCTGCATGTCCTTGATCTTGGAGAGAAACTGCATGAGACAGACGTCCTGGACCATCGTCTGGATGTCGATCCCGGCCTTCTCCATGGGCACAAAGGGGTTCGCGCAGCTGACGCACTTGCAGTGCACGCCGCAGACAAAACCCGCCTTGACGCACGCGCAGCGGGCATTGCGGCACTTGCCCGTGCACTTGCAACGCACGGGAGCCCCGGGGGCAAGGGCCTCGTCCCGCGTGTCCCCGAGACCATCGCCCATCATCGAGCCATTCGACGACGGCGGGCCCGTTGTCGTCGCCATGGCGTGGCTGGTCACGGGCGAGGCCATGGTCGTTGGGATCGTCGGGCTGGCCCCGGCCTGGTGCAGGGTCTTCTTCGATGGCCGGCGGCCCGTGGGGTCCGGGACTTGCGTCGCATACGTCCCCTGGGCCACGGGCTCGAGCTTGATGGGCTCGAGGAGCGAGCTGTAGACTCCCGGGGCCGGTGGGGCATTCGTCGAGACCATCGAGGGCTCGCCGCTTGTCGTGGGGTTGCTGGTCGTGCTGCTGCTGCCGTATTGCACATACTCTGGGGAGATGATCGCCTTGCGCTTGCTGTTCTTGTCGTCGGTCATCCGGGCGAGCTCAAACTGTTGCTGCTGGGCCTCCATGGGGAGGACGACCTGGGGCATGAGCGTCGACGATGGTGGCGCATGTGGACCCTGCGGTGGCGCGAGATGCGACTGATGCTGTTGTTGCGGTTGTGGCTGCTGATGCTGATGCTGCTGCTGCTGCTCGGGATGCTGCGTGTGCGTTGCCGTCGTCGTGCCGTCCGTGGTGCTCAACGCCGCGCCGACGAGCGACACGACCGTGCTCTTGACCGTCTGGAAGCCCCGGGTGAAATGGTTCCGCAGCCCGCCGTCGCCGCCCGTCGGCGGGCGTGTTGCGGCATTGTTGCCGCCGTAGCCGTTGCCGATGGCCTCCGTCGTCGCCGCCGTTGCTGCTGCCGCCGCCGCTGGATCAGCGTGGGGCCCGTGCTGGGGAATGACTCGCCACTTGGCCTCCTTCTGGGTCTTCTCGGCCATCCCAACGGCGTCATTGTACGCCTTCCAGTCGATCATCTCGCACGATGGGGACCTGTAGTGTTATCGCAAGCAAAGCAGCCCAACCGCGGGTCGTCAGCCTCCGCATCGCAGCAATACACAACACACACACACACAGTAACAAGACCCACCGTGGGAGGCCCCCCTGGGCGCTGCCGCTTGTGCTCCCGCCGTCGAGGACGCTGAGGCCCCCGGCGCTGCCGCTAAACGACATGGTCGCCGGTGACACGAGCCCCGTGAGGCTCTCGCTGCTTGGGGACTTGGAGAGCGACTGGAGCCAGTGCATCGTCGCCGGGGACATGCTCGGGTACCCCAAGAGGTTCCCCGGGGAGAGCCCCTCGCCAAAGCTGCTCCCGGCCGAGACGTTCCGCGGGAGCTGCACGCGGCCGGTGGCGTCGGGGGTCGTCGTCATCGCCGCCAGCGTCGCCGGGGGCGGCGTGAGCCCCGTGGGCATGAAACGCGGCGGCTGCTGGGCCTGGGAGGGATGCGCGTGACCGGGGCTCGGTCCGCCATTGCCCCCGCCGAGGTGGGGGGCCTGGGGGCTGCCCCCGTGGTCGTCCGTGTCGAGGTTGAAGAACATGTTGAACACGTCCCCGAGCTCATTGTACATGCCATTGTCCTCGTCCGTGAGCGGCGGCGGCGGCGGCGACGCGGCGTCCGCGGGCATCGGGGCCATGGGCATTGGGGCCATGGGCATCGGCGCCTGCTGCGGATGCGGATGCTGCGGATGCTGCTGATGCGGCGGGAGCTGATGCGGATGTTGATGTTGATGTTGATGCGGCGGTGGTGGTTGCGGATGCGGATGCGGTTGGTGCTGGTGCTGCTGTGGATGCTGCTGCTGATGTTGGTATGACGTCGAGAGCGACGAGTCGAGAAACTGCCACATGTGCTGCATCTCCTCGGCGTCGCCGCCCGTCGTTGGGGGCGTCGGGCCCCGGGGCCCCGAGGGCGCCGTGTGCATGAACGCTGACGACGACGACGACGGTGGATCCATCGCGCTCGCTGGCAATGGCAATCGCGCTTCGATCTTCTCGCTCGGGGGCCGGCGGGCAAAAGGGGGGAAAGCGGTATGATGATGATGGTCCAAAGAGCTCAACAGAGACTGGGGAATGGGCTCAAAATGATCAAAACAAGGGAAGGTTTGGTGAAGTGGGATAAAAACAAGGTTGAAGAAGGATCGCATTCAGTATATAAACCACCCGGAAATGACATTTCCGACGATGGTGATCAACACAAAAACTCAACAAACACGGACGAGGGATGCACAAGTCGACCAGCTGCGAGGGACCTTCTTTCGAAGACAGTCATGGATCCCCGCTCTTCGAACATGATGGTTGGTGTTTGCCAAATCGAGCACGCTGTGGGGCAACAACACCTTGACACAGAGACCACTCCTGCCGTCTCTTGCTGGTTGTTTGCTTGTTGGTCACCAACAAAATCCAACATTTGTGTCGCGCTTGCTTACGTATGCTTCCTGCTGCTGCTTGCTTGCTGTGGACATCATGTGGTCATTTGCTTTGTTGGTCGATGTTGTGGCATATCAGCCCCCTCTGTTACTCGATACTCTGCATCCCCTTGTTACAACATGCATCAATGGGTGGTCCACACCAATCCACGGCTCCCTGTGTTACGACATGCTCCTTGAAGGCCACATCACACAACGGAGGTTGCGACGGTCCCCCAACAGTCACAACTCCCGAACTCGCTTGGAAAAAAAAAGGCAAGTGGGTCTGAAGACCTCACGGGAGATAACGACTGGCCCCGCCCCCCGCAGAGAAACGCCATCATCTTCCGAGCTGCGTGCTTGCGATCGCTTGCGGTTGCTGTGTGTGTGCGTGTGTGTGCGTCTGGTCTTGAGCTGCTGCTGATCGCCACCAAAACGCCATCGTCGAGAAACTACGCGTTCTCTCGTTGAGCCGCAACCGCCATCCGACCGGTCGGGGGTTGGCATCGCGTGAATCCATCGCCCCCTCCCCATGCTCCAAGTCGCCGTCCGCTCACCAGTCGCCGCGTCGGCCTTTGGCCGTCCCCCCCACGCCATCGCGACGTCGCCATCGTCGGCATCGTCGACGCCCACGCCCACGCCCACGCCCCTCGCCGAGAGTCGGATCAGCGAGTCCCCGAGGGAAACGCTCGCGGAGGAACTGACGGCGGCCCTCGAGCGCGATGCCGCCGAACAGGCCGAGCTCATGGCGGCCCACGCCACGTACACGACCGAGGAAACGTGGATCGACGCCGAGGACGACGATGACGATGATGCCGCGGACAGCGACTACGTCCCCGAGGAGGACGACGAGGACACGTACGAGGAGGACGATGACGTGCTCCGGTGGTCGCTCGAGCGCGAGCTGGACCAGCAGGTCGATGAGGTGAGCGACTATTACCTCAAGCGCATGCTCGAGGCCCGCGAGCGGCTCGAGCTCGCCCCGGAGGACCAGGCGTGGGTCGACAAGTACATTGCCGCCCAGGCCGCGTGGAAGGCCGAGCACGGCAGGAGCATTGACGAGATGGACCTCGATCTCCGGCTCGCCCGTCGACGACGACGCCAGAGCAAGATGAAGACGACGACCAAGACACTCGAGGGCCCCGAGGCCCCAATGCAGCTCCCGGCGATGCTCGTGGACGCCTGGCACGGCCGCGTCTCGCCGTTACTCCCCGCCGCACTGCGCAAGCACCGCCCGGACCAGCTCTTGTCGATGATTGCAGTCGCGGGCTTTGTCGCCGTGGCCCTGGGGATTCAATTCTACGTTACCTTCCAGGCCCCACGATACACATAAAACGACAGCGGCGCTACCGCCATCTCGGAACACAAAGCATAATCGACTCGTTTTCTCTATTGCTCGCGGGCGTCACGACCCCCGTCGCCCTCGATCGCGGCCACGAGGCGCTCGAGCGTCGCGTCCTCGTGGAGACTCCCCTGGGCAAAGGTCCCATTGCCCCCGCCGCGGCCCCCGACCTGACGGACGAGCCCCTGGAGCCACTTGCCTGCGTGCACGCGCTGACCATCGGCGACGCAGACGATCTGCCGCCCGAGGACCACGACGTGGGCCTTTGTGGGCTCCCGCTGCTGGAGGATCTCAGCTCGGCGACGGAGGACCCGGGCCCAGTCGCCCCCACTCGACGAGGTCGCCTGGTCGAGCACGTGGAGATCGAGGCCCTCGCTCGAGGTCGCCCGCGGCAGCGATGGGAGACTCGCGAGCATGTCCCCGAGGCCCTGGGCGTGGCTCTCGAGTTGCTTGAGCTGCCGCTGGAGCTTGGCCACGCGCTCGGGGACCTTGGCCGGGGTCGTGTCGAGCTCCCGGGCGAGCTGGCGGAGCGCCTGGTCCTTGGTCTGCAGGTACTTGGCCCCCTCGAGGCCCGCGACGGCCTCGATCCGGCGGGTCCCCGCGGCCACCGAGCCCTCGCTCAGGAGGGCAAAGGGGAAGAGCGCCGAGGTGTGTGGGGCGTGGGTCCCGCCGCAAAACTCCCGCGAGAGGTCCCCACCGATGCGCACGACCCGCACAATGTCCCCGTACTTTTCGCCAAAGTTGCAGATGGCCCCGCTCGCCGCGGCCTCGGCCCGGGGGAGCTCGGCGGTCTCGATCGGAAGATCGGCCAGGGCCCACGCATTCACACGGGCCTCGACGGCCTCGAGCTCGTCCTCGCTCATGGCCCCAAAGTGCGCAAAGTCAAAACGCAGGCGGTCGGTCGAGACCAGCGAGCCCGCCTGGGTCACGTGTTCACCGAGGACCTCCTTGAGGGCCCGCTGGAGGAGGTGCGTGGCCGAGTGGTGCACCGCGCAGCCCCGTCGAAACGTTTGGTCGACGTGGCCCTCAATGCGACTCGGTGGGTGCGCGTCCAGCCACCGCTCGAGGTCCTCCACAGATCGGAATGCAGTCTTCTGGTCAGCATCTTCGACCGTCGTCGTCGTCGTCGTCGTCGGGAGCTCACAGTGGAGGGCGATGGTATCGTTGGCCAGGCGCTTGGTATCGCGGACCACGAGGCGAAGGGGCTCCGGATGATCCCCGCTGATGATGAGCACCTCTCCGCGATCCCCCACCTGGCCGCCGCCCTCGGCGTAGAACGGGCACGGCTCGAGACGGAGCCAGCACGTGGTGCTCGTGGTCGACGTCGACGAGGCCGCCTTGGGGGCACCGCGCTGCTGCTGATCGGCCCAGAGCCCGACGATGCGGGCATCACGGACACTGAGCTCGTCGTAGCCGACAAAGGTCGTCATCGCCGACTCGCTGTCTGCGGTCGACGCTGTGGCCGTAGGCCCCGTGGGCTGGCTCGTGAAGGCGCTGCTCTCGGTGGCCCGCCGACGATGCTCCTCCATGGCCGCCTCAAAGCCCCGAGCATCGACCCGGAGGCCCCTCTCCTCGGCCAGCACCTGCGTCACATCGAGGGGGATCCCAAAGGTATCGTAGAGGCGAAAGGCCTCGCGTCCGGGGAGGACCTGGCCGTGATGCAGGTGCTGGAGGGCCTTGTCCAGGGCCCGCTGGCCGCTCGTGAGCATCTCGGCAAACGCCCGCTCCTCGTTGGCGACGATCGCCTGCATCTGGACAAATCCCGGGGCCGCCTGCCACTCGGGGACGACAATCTCCGTGAGGAAAGGCCCCTGGACCCCGTGGCGCTGGGCCACGCGCATGGCCCGACGGAGGATCCGCCGGAGCACGTAGCCCCGGCCGACGTTGGATGGGAAGATGCCATCGCCGAGCATCGCGTACGTGGCCCGGAGGTGGTCGGCGAGGATCCGCAGGGCCTGGATCTCCGGGGTCGCGCCAAACTGCGGGCGCTGGGGGTCGAGTTCGACGGCGAGGGCCTTCGTGAAGGGAAGCGTCGTTGTTTGGTGGTGGCCGCCGAGCTTGGCATCGAGGACCGAGGCCGCGGCGCCGAGGATCGGGGCGAAGAGATCCGTGTGGTAGTTGGAGGGCACGCCCTGGAGCACGCTGGCCATGCGCTCGAGGCCCATGCCCGTGTCGACGGACGGCCGGGGCAGCGGATGCAGCGTCTCGTCCCCCGGTTGTCGGTGAAACTGCATGAAGACGAGGTTCCAGAGCTCGAGGAAGCGCTCGTCCGGGTCCGAGATGTGCTCCCCGAGGTCCCAGAAGATCTCCGAGCACGGCCCACAGGGGCCCGTGTCGCCCATGGCCCAGAAATTGTCCTCGGGGCCGCAGTCCCGGATGCGGGCGTCGTCCAGGCCGGTGATCCGGCGCCAGAGCCCACGGGTCTCGTCGTCGCCCTCGAGGACCGTCACGAGGAGGCGATCCCGGGGCAGCGCCAGGGTCTCGGTCAGGAACGTCCACGCGTAGACGATCGCCTGCTCCTTGAAGTAATCCCCAAAGGAGAAGTTGCCGAGCATCTCAAACTGCGTGTGGTGCCGGCGGGTCCGTCCGACCTCGTCGAGGTCATTGTGCTTGCCCCCCGCGCGGACGCAGCGCTGGGCCGACGTCGCGCGGGTGTAACGCCGTCGCTCCGTGCCGAGGAAGAGCTGCTTGAAGGGGACCATCCCCGCGTTGGTGAAGAGCAACGAGGCGTCGTCCCCCGGGGGCACGAGGCTCGCGCTGGGAATGACCTCATGACCGTGGTCGCGAAAGTACCCGAGGAACGCCGTCCGGAGCTCCGACGAGGACAGCGCGTGCAGGGACCGACGATGGTGCGCGAGGGGCGCGGGGCGCGGCGGGGCCCGCGTCGTCGCGAGGCGCAGCGCCCGCCCCATCGGCGACATGTTGATGGCGGGATCGAGAGCCAATGTATGATGATGGTGTGGTGGGTGTTGCGAGTTTTGCTGGTCAAAAGGGTAACCTGAAACGATGTGGTCCACACCGTTAGGTCTGCATAACCGTAACCACAAGATGGATTCGTCAGTGCGGATGCACAAATGCTTGATCGCGATCTACTGGTAGCGAGCACATGCGGACATGGCTTCCTTACGTATTGTACAGCGAAGTCTCGTAGGAGAATACTACTACTACACACACAACGGGACGGCTCCTCGCCCCCCGTTTCATATGTGCATGAGGCGATCGGTCGGGGAGCCCCCGGGGGCGCGTTTGTAGCAGCGGGGGGACAATTGGCCTCGGCCCTCGGTCTCCTCGCCCCCGAGGAGGCCACCGCCGCCGCCAGTCTCGAGATCCCGATCGATCAAGTGACTTGGGCGGAACAAGTGCATCGACGATGATGGCGTCGATGACATGGACGAGGACGACGACGACGACGACGAGATCGCACTGGTCGCGACCCGCTGCTGCTGCTTCTCGCGCTCGGCCAGGACGATGCGGTAGACCCGGTAGCCCACGACCGCGAGCACGAGGGACCCGAGGGTCCACGCGTAGATGATCGTGGACCAGAAGCCCCGCCCGCGGGGGCCCGAGGGGCCAAAGTGGGGCCCGGGGCGTAGGGGATCTGGTTGGTGGTTGCTGTTGGCGGCGGCCGCGGCCTCGAGGGCCTGACGCTCGAGTTCCTTCTCGAGGAGGTGGATCATCTCCATGCGGCTCTCAGCAATGCGCGTGATGTTCTCAAACTGTCGGGCGCACGATGTCAATTATCGTGCTGTCAGTTCTCACCGTTCCCGAGTCAAAACCACCCACAAAAGAATGACAAACCTGGTTCCGCAGGAGGTCGACCTCGCTCTGGAGGTCATTCCGCTGGCGGAGGAGGGACTCGATCTGGGGGCTCATCATCTGATGGAGCGTGAAGGAGCCGACGCCGCCGATGAGCATCATCCCCAGGCAGATGCACAGGCCCTTGATGATCCACGTGAGTCCCCCGGATGACGAGAGTGCCGATGACGGCGAGGGCGATGCGGTCCCCGAGGACGACGTCGATGGCGACGGCGGGGACGGGCACATGACCGCCGCGGCCCCGCTCAGCGCCCGTGAGGACCGCGTCCAGAGGTTGTGACTGCTGCCGCTTCCATGGGCCCCGCCGCCCATCAAGAGCGGCTCGGCGTCTCCGTCCCGGACCGAGGACGTCGTGGTGATGGCTCCGCCGCCGGTGCCGCCGCCGTTGTGGTTGCCACTGCCTGCGACTGCTCCGACTGTGACGCCCATGGCCCCGGGACTCCCTGGCGGCGCCGCGCTCATGATGTCGCGTCGCCCGCTGGTCGTACGTCAGCGCCAGGAAACCGCTTGGGACGAGAAAGCTCTTGCAGCAGCTGCGTCTGTGTTGAGCTGCAGATGACGATGATGATGGTGGCCAAAAAATGCTTGTTGGTGGTCGTGATGGACAATTGTAGCCCCGTGCCGACTCTCTGTGTATTTTGCCACTTGGTTAAAGTATACGCATCGTTCTGACCCAGTGTGTCGGTTCATAACGGATTACTGCAGGTTCTGAATGCTACAGTAAACAGTGTACTCCAGCAGACGTAATTAGTATGTGTGGTATATTAGTCTGTGTGGGAAAATAGTCTGACGCAGACTAATTAAAAGCGGTGAAAATTGTCGAATCCAACTCTCAAGATGGAACTTCAGCTCGCGCCACTGCAAAAGTGCGCGGTGTCGATATTCCTCAAAATCGCTTATCTAAAATGAACACGGAACACTAAGTCGGATATGGGAATAGCAAATTCATCACAAATCTCGAAGTTGATTTAATTTGACCCTCAAATGCTCGTACTTCGTTCTTCTCTTCCCAGACAAGCGCCGCATCAGCAGCTCCGTCCAAGATTTCCGTCGACGTCTCGCGGTGATCGGCGAGGCCGGTGCCCGGCTTCTTCATCTCGAGCTTCCGGGAGATGGTCCTCGAGGACCAATTCATCTCCGGATCTTGCTCGATGATCCATGGCATTCCCAGGATCATGTCAAAGCGATCGTCCACCTCGATCGCCAAGAACGTTGTGTCGCTGAC
>JAADYI010000394.1:0-18919 GCA_023338185.1 Lagenidium sp. CBS 127285
CACCTGATGATCGCCCCCCCTCCCCCCCCCGCACCCCAAACAACGACCAAAGAGCGGACACAGAGCCATCACCGCCGGCCGAGCCCTTCCATCCGGCCGAGATACGTTCTACGACCTACGCCCGTGTAAGTATATGTATTTCTTGTCAAACGGACATCAACGTTGCCTTGTTCCTCTTGCATTTCTTGGCGCATGGCGTGGTGTATGCCCATGCCGCCGCGGAAAATGCAAAAAAAGCCATGGTTGTCGCGTGTGATCCGACTGCACAGTTGGCCAACGCTCTCCCGGGTTCCTCTAAGAAAAAATGACGACAATTTCGACGCAGATCTAGCTCTCCTCATCGTCCCCATCGCCCTCATGCACCTGGTTCAAGGTGATCTTGTGCTCGAGAGCCAGCATCTCCTGCGGCAGGGCATTGCCCGAGAGCGTCAACCGCCGGAGACCTGGGGCCTTCTCTAGTGGGTTGAAGGGCAACTCGGTGATCTGGTTGTTGGCCAGGAGGAGGTGCTTGAGCTTGGGCAACTCGCCAATGCGCTTGGCGACCTTGGTGAGGCAATTGTCCTCGACGTTGAGCACCTCGATCTTGACGCACCGGCCCAGCGACGCGTGGAGCTTGACGAGTTTGTTGTTCTGCAGATAGACCTTCTTGAGGGACGTCATGGCCCCGAGGCCCTTGGGGAGTTTGTAGAGCTGATTGTTCTCGGCATGGAGGATCTGGAGGTTGACAAGGTCCTTGAAGGAACTCGGGAGCGTCTGGAGGCGATTCCCGAGGATGTCAAGCTCCCGGAGGTTCACGAGCTGCCCGAGTTCCTCCGGGAGCGACTCGAGGGCATTGTCATTGAGATAAAGCTCCTCGAGCTTGGTCAGCTGGCAAACACTCACGGGGAGTCTCTGCAACAGGGGGCAGCAGAAGTAGCAGCAGCATAGGGTGAGAGATTCTCACAGTCACAATATAGCGAGTCCCACCATGGAACGTACCGTGAGGAGGTTCCGATGCAAGCAGAGGCCGGCAAGGGACCCGACCAAGTCCCCGATGGCATCGGGGATCCCCTCAGCGGTGAGTTTGTTATCCTCGAGGTAGAGGCTCTCAAGGGCCTCGAGGCCGCGGATGCCCTCGGGCAGGGCCGCGAGCCGGTTCTCCCGGAGGTAGAGCTCGG
Organism: Lagenidium sp. CBS 127285; assembly: GCA_023338185.1. Classification (NCBI taxonomy): domain Eukaryota; phylum Oomycota; class Peronosporomycetes; order Pythiales; family Pythiaceae; genus Lagenidium; species Lagenidium sp. CBS 127285. The sequence goes on from JAADYI010000394.1 coordinate 1,158, forward strand.
TGATCTGCTGGAGCTCGCCGATCGAGTCCGGGAGCACCGCGAGGTCGTTCTTCTCGAGGGCCAGGGTCCGGATGTTCTTGGGGAGGACCTGCCCGAGGTCACTCGGGAGCTCGGTGAGGCCCTTGTCCGAGAGATCGAGCTCCTCGAGCTCGTCCATGTCGCCGACCGTGTCCACGGGGTCCTCGAGTTCGATCTCGTACTTGTCGACAAAGTCCTTGAACAGCTCGAGGCGACTCTCGCCGTCGCCGTCGTCGCTCATCGTTCACTTGGTGCGTTCCTGGACGGGGTGGGGCGGAGAGCGAGTGCCGCGGTTTGTCTTTCAACGACCACGTCGATGCGATCACTGATGGCCGATGGCCGACGGCAAAACCCACCGACACCACTGTTGCTCCTGTGCTTTTCTTCTCCGTTGGCCTTGCGATCATCCACCAGGCAAATGCGCACGATGCGCTTGCGGGTAACTGCCAGTTTTGGGGGAGGGCAGCGCGTGCGACGGTGCGCTGGCAGCTCGCCCTCGGCCTTTGGCCATCGGCCCTCGGTCCTCGGCCCTCGGCCATCGGGCATCGGTCATCGGTCATCGCCGTCGACTGCATCCCGACAAAGATAGCGCCGGTGGGGATCGTTTCGTTGCTTTCTTTTTTTTTTTCCACGCGCGCGCGCGCATATGCGCATGGAGGTGTTGCATGAACGCATTATTTATTCGCGCGCCACTAGTGGTAATGATACGAGAAATACGACTGCTGGAAAACGAATACGACGGATTCGTTGCACCTGCAACGAGTTGGGTCGTGGCCGCCTTATCAAAACTGTTGGTCCGTGATGAGGATCTCATTCGGCGCTGGGAGGGTATCGACGCGGACCTCGATGATGTCCCCCGACTCGTGCGTGAGGGCGATGGTGAACGGATCCTCGGCGAAGCTGTGGTCCTTGTCATCGGCGAGGATCGCGGCACGGTACGAGCCCGCGGCGTTCTCTCCCGGGGCCCCGAACGAGACGGTCACCTCATCGTCAAACTTGGCCACCATGTCCGTGATCCGGCCATTGTAGTTGCGGGGCTGGATCGTGATGATGTTGGCGTTCGTGGCGTCGTCAAAGGCCAGCTCGAGGTTGCCCGTGACAAAGTCCTCGGGACAGTCGACGAGCTGCCACTGGACCTTGAAGCGGCTCCCCGAGCCGCCATTGAGCATGTCCCGGTACGCCTGCGCCGAGAGCTTGATGTCATTGGGGCAGTTGGCCGAGCCCCCGCCGCAGTCGCCCTCGTACTGGGAGATGAGCATGACCGTGACCGTCGAGTTGGGCGTCGAGTGGCTGCTGGAGGGCGCGAGGCGGACCTCGGCGCAGCGGCCGCAGACCTCCTCGGCCTTGTGGCTCGTCGTCACGTAGGCGAAGCGGCTCTCGGCGGCCGAGATGAACTGGTTCGAGAACTCGTCATAGGCGCACGAGTTGGGCATGAAGTCGCCGGTCATGGCGCTCTTGGCTGTGCCCTCGACGACGTCCCCGGCCGTGAGCGGGAGCGCGAGCGCCGCGACCGCGAGCAGCTGGCGGAGGAGCATCTTGCTTGTGTTTGTGCGTGGGGAGGGGGTTGGGGGGGGGGCTTGCGGGGTCGACGGCGGATTCGCGAATGGTCCTGTGCGACCTCATCACTTGTGATCGGCAGCCACGAGCGGCTACGGCGGCCTCAGCATTTTGACAAGCAAACTCTGGAATCTTTGGGGTGGTCTGAGCCTGATTTCTGAGACAGTGGGAGATCTTGGGAGATTTATTACTCTGAGGACCACAGATAGATCCGAAAAATGGCAGAATGAGGATAGTGTATTGTTTATATTATGAAAGTGTATATATTTCGAAAAAGTGCATTCTTGTTTCCAAAATAACGCCACTGCAAAATAGCGTCATATTAATAAGGGTTTATGACGTTGAAGCCTGGGGTCACGTCCCAGGTCGAAAATGAATGAATTTGACGATGGTATGACAGCTCGAGAGTGTGTGATTGATGCTGTCTTGCCTTGCCGTATGGGCAGGTAGCCCTCTCCATGCATCATCGTTATTATTGCACCGTTATTATTCCATGCCGTCGTCCGCCAGCGCAAATGCACTGGATAGACTACGTGGCATGGGTGTGCGCGGGATCGCAACACGTGTCGATATGTCATTCAATGAAGAATCGACCGCCACAACAATTGGGGTCGTTGTGATCCGCAAACACAGTCAATTCCCGGGTCACCAATGGTCTCGCTCGCTCAAAAGTTAGAATAATCAAACCTCTCGACGTTGGCAGGTGACCTGCATAAACCGAGTCAGTGCCGTGCTCCTGCACAGGCGACTCAAACCCCTGGTATTCTGGGTCTGGCGAATTCACGCCATCATCCGTCAACGAACCCGAGACGCACAGCAGCGTCATTGTCCCCCCCCTAACAATTCCGGTTGAGTACTCACGGCTGTTCGTTCAACAAACAAATTGGTCAGTGTGCAACATGACACAAATGAGCGACCAGTCGAGAGTACAAACAGATTGGTCAATTTGTTTGATGAGCGAAGCCGAGGCCTGACTCAGAGTAGAAGAGCACCGCGTGCCACCACCAATTAAGAACTGGATGGACAAGCGTCAGTGGTGAGAACACGACGCGGACCATTGTTGATGCACAAGGCTGCTGCAAGCACTGAGAATTTGCTCAGTGAGCAAGGGAGCATATATATAGGGGCGAGTTCCAGCTCTGGACCAGAGCCTCTGATCTTGCGGCATTCGCTCTCAGGATGATGTGTCCTCCTGTCTTGCCCTCAGTGCGACGACTGTATCAAGGACTGCTCCCTAAGAACCAAAGATTGCGCAGATCGAAACCAACAGGGGTGCAAATTCGTCTGGCTGTTCTGCCAATTTTCGACGTGTATGGTGAACGGTCGCTGCAAAATGAAGGTGTCAAGTAAATACTCCATCTGCAACGCTGAATGACTTGTAAACGAAGATCTTCACTGTGGCGTCGGGTTTCTTTCTTGACAGCAAGCCACTGTTGTTTTGTCCTTGTAATACACATCCGTTCTTTCGTTTCTGTTTCCACTGTGCATGACGACGACACACAAGCACGCGCCACACTCGAAAGGTAAGTCGTATATTTGTATCGAGGTCCGAGGTCTACACACGTGCCCAACTCGGCAACTGATCGTCCTTCGGGGGTTCTATGCTCGGTCTCTTCGCGCTTCTCCGTTTCGAATACAGACTACGTCGCCCACTCTTTCGTGGTTTTTGCTGAGCAAATAATGTGTCGTCAGACACGGCAAACAGATCACGAGGTGGAGAGTGACTTTCCAACGCATAGTATGGTTGAGAGGATGTCGGCGGCGTTTGATTGTTGTGCTCAGAGGTTTCCATATGACCCCTGGAGCTCTTTGTTTTGTTCGAGGTCCCAAACTCGGTACCTCCAGTCGGTTTCTGGTATTCCTCGCTTGGGTGTGGCTGTGTGCCGGTCATGTCTTGCAAGGGGATCCCAAGCTCTGCATTGTCGATGCTCTTGTGACGAGGCTTTCGTGATGCCCATTTGTAGATCGCGACTGAGAGAACGTAAAATTGGCGGACTAAAATGCACAGAATCAGCACTAAGTTGATACCAATGATCAGCACAGCAGCAAAATCTCTAACTTCTTGGGGGAACGTGCTTGGATATGCTTGGACGAGGGTTAAGAGAAGTAGCACAACCCGAAGATAACCCGCCACAAGTGTTACATAGTAAAACAGCGGAATGAGATACGGCTGCCGCCAGATGAGCACGATGAGGAAGACCACGTTCAGACCAATCAAGACACCGATTTGCACCATTGGATCACTGACAGTTCCGATAATCGCCCCACACGCAATGTCAAGCAGCATCTTTGCCACGAAGAAATACAGGTTCTCGACCGTAAAATCTTGGTAGAAAACGGAGTAGCGCAAGTGAAAGGGCGTCGTATCATCATGTTCATCGGTTCCATGTGTGCTGAGCTCTTCCCGATGTCGAGCAATCTTGACAATTCCGAAAACCATCACGCCCAAGCATAGAGTCGTGATAATGGCAACAGCGAGCCCGATGTTACCAACAGCCTGTTTGTTTTCGATGGTATAGTAGATCTGGAAGCTCGACGTCATGGCGATGATGTACTGTCCGAGCAAAAAGAGCTGGAAATAAAGCCAAATGACTCTGTGATCCAGTGACGATGCCACCTCTTTCTTATACGCGCCGAGCATCAGACGTAGAAAGAGATAGACAAAGAGTATTCCGGCGAGGACGACAGCCAGCACTGAGCGAACGCAAAGATATGATCAGTCTGAATCACCTTGATTGCAGCGAACGCCCGGACAAAACGTTGTGGACGCACCGATGCAAGTGTAGTAGAAGAGATGGTCCGGAGTCACCCCGACCAAAAGCGCATAGCGCTCGACGCCCTTGGCACTTGCCGCGGCCTGTGCATCCCACGCGAGCAAGTGTCGGGAGGCGCCGGCCGACGCCGAGGGGTGGTACGACGTCTCGCGTGGGAAGATCTGGAGATTGGTCCAAGCCATCTTCTTGCAAAATTCGAGGAAGAACATCGGCAGGCCCTTGAGCTGGAGGGATCCGAGCATCGTGAGGAACTGCCCCTGGCCAAGCAGCAGGGCCATCTCAAAGATCCCGCAGCCATTCGCCGAGGTCGAGGACGTCGGGGCGTAGCCGCCCATGGAGATGCCATGGAAGACACTGAGGATGGCCACGACGACCGATCCCCCGCCCCCGACGACGACCGCGGCGGTGGTGAGCATCGACGTTGCCCAGCCGCCGTTGTTCATCAGTCCCCGCTGCAACCCGCCGTACGACGGGTGGGACGTCGAGGTGATGGGGAAGATGGCGTTCATCCCCGGGCACTTGACGCAGGCGGTGCCATTGACGGCCACGCCACTGAGGTCAACGGAGCGGCCCGCGGATGCCGCGGCCTCGGCGGCGGACTTGGCATAGTCCCGAAGCTGGTCCTCCCCCCAGGGCTTGAGGTAGTACTCGAACGTGAGGTAACCCGTCGGGATGAGCGCGAGGAGCACGGCGATGGCCACGAGCTGCGTCAGCGCGAGGCACACGCAGCTCTTGGCGCAGCAGCCCATGGACGTCGTCGTCTATATCGAAGATGACGTTTGTTGTTGCGTGAGCACAGAGAATTGAATGTAAAGCGAGGCAGACCTGAATGTTGGCGTGTTGTCCGTTTGCGTTCTCTATGTCGGCGGAAACGGAAAAATTTCGATTCAGTTATCACAATCAATCCGGATGTTTTCGGAAATGTTTCCATGGGGTTACGTTTTTATTGTGTTTGTTTTCACAGTCGAAAGAATGGTTGCCCTGTACTGATTTAACAGACGAAGAGAGAAACCATCATTCTGTCGGTCATGTTGAAGGGTTGGATCAACAAGCACAACAATGAGCGATCATCAGGGCTCGGAGCCGCGGGGATTCGCGCTCCGCCATCGCGGTGTGCACGTCCCCGACCACCTCCGCCGCCTGGAAGTGCTCACGTCCCAGGCACCATCGAGCCCCGCCCGGCGATTCCCGGCCACCGCAACTGCCCCCGCCACGCTCCCTGGCCGCGAACACACACCAGGCGACGAAGACCTGGTTGCGCTCTTCGCCAACTTCTCCGTGTGGATGGACAACGCTCTCCGACGATCTACGCAACACGCGGGCTTCGACAAGATCCACCTCCATCTGCTCTTCTTCCGATGTCTGGTCGAGGAACTCGCCCCCAATACCATGCTCCTCGAGGCGATCGAGAGTCTGACGAATTATGCGGCTCACCTCAGCAATGAGATGGCGATGCTGAATCCCAGACTAGCACCAAAGGGAAACTCTCCGCGACCGCCCATACGACCCAATAAAGTGGCCACGTCGTTGAACCCGATGACAGCATCAACCCGTCCGACCGCCCTTCGAGAAGTGGGGATGCTCTCGCCACGAATGCTCAAAGTGATGACGATCCCAACCTCCAAGGACCAGCCGTCACCAGGGCCGTTAGCATCGAAAGGGAAGAAGATTATCGAGCTGAGCGACCACGAGGAAGCGATCCTCGGCGTCGCGCTGCTCTTTGACGAGGTAGTGATACAGATGGGCAGTGGATCTGCAGCGAAGTCCAAACCGGACGCTGTGCTCACAGAGGAGTGGCTGCAGTTATCGACCCAACGAAGAGCCAAGGAACTGAAGAAAATTAAGCAAAGACTCGCTAAGAACGTCTTTTTTGCCGACGCATCAGCTGAAGCAATGAGCATGTCAGTTGGTAGGATGGGTAGCGCACGATCCTTTACGTTCAAGACCTCAGTGGCGCATCCACACAAGATGTGGTGTTCGGATTACTTCGAATTGCTGGTGGTGTGCCTTCATGAAGCCTTTAGAAGCATTCGCGTTTTCTCAGCTGACGCGTCGACGTTTGCTTCTCACGAGCTTATGGATACAATCTTGAGTGAATCCGAGAAAGTCTATGATGAAATTATCTCCAAGCACAAGCAATCACAAGAAGAGCTGGAGACTCTTAGACGGTCACGAAAAGAAATACAAGAGTTAATCGAATTTCATGAACAAGAAATCCACCGCTTGCAAACCCAGAATATAAAGTCACTAAATTTGTGGGAAGTAGAGACGCAAGAGACGAAGATGCTAGAGCATGAGGAACAGTGGCACGGGCATTGCAAAGCGCTAATTCTCCAGAATCTGGCTAACCTAAGTCGAGGTGTCCAGTTCCCCACGTGGCTGCAGTTGTCACAATCAAGGAACGACCCGACTGGAATGGAGATCAAAGAAACAACCCAAGATTCTGCACACGAAACGGCGTCGACGCCTACAGCAAACTATCAGCAGGTCCCCCCTGGTGGAGCCTTGCTGCACTATCGCTTCCGCTGTCGTGTTCTCTACGTTGCCCATTTGATGGTCTTGTGTAGAAGTTTCCTGCATCTCAACGAAAAACGCCAATTAGAGGATGTGCTCCTGTCGACGATGACAAATCGCGTGGTGGGACAAGCTGTCAGTGAGATCTCGTCATCTGTGCTTCCCTCACTAATAGATATCGGTGCAATTCCTGGCACGCCTTTACTAGGCAATCAAATCGAAAGAATCACGACCAGTGAATTGCACACTCTTCGTGAGATCAATAATGTCTTACGGTCCATCGACGTGCTTTATGCCGAGACGGGGGCAAGTGGGTGCGATGAACGAGATGAATTCACGGCGAGCGCGCGTCTTCATCACAAGGATACCCAGTTCCCTGGAGACGCCTCAACGAACGGTCAATTTGGAACAGATAACTTTCTCAGGTCGCTTTCATATTGCACAATTGCGGTCACAAGTATGTCAGCCACTTCAACCTTTGTACATCCAGGAAAATCGATGCGGTTTGCCAAAACATCACCCAATGGAGACCCGTCCTTAAACGTTCCAATTGGTAGCGGTCGCCGTCGTGGTAGTGCGAAGGGATTAGATATGGTTGCCATCCAGTCCCCATTGCAACAGCATATCCGTTTGTCTAGAGCATTTACCAAGTTGCCCAAGCATATAAAGGAATGTCTATTACTGCCTTTAATTGATGAAGATCCTTTTCCGATTCGGGATTCAAGAACATCTGTCGCGTTGTTAACGAAGGATGAAATTATCGATCGCATTCATTGGATCTACAACTCCGTCCTTGACAGTGCATTCCTTACAGGGAGTTCTCACAGCCATTACGACCCTGCCGTGACCCTTTTGTCTACTGAATCCTCAACTACTTGGAGGACAGAGGATTTTGTTGAGTTTATTCATGGCTGTTTCGTGGAGAGCCTGAACGAGGTTCGAGTTGGAGAGAATGAATTTATCCGTTTTTTCGCGAGCATCCAGCTCATGTATTCATCTGTTGGCAACACAGGAGGGCCGGGGAGTGCGTCAAGTGTGTCCGGGATCAGTGAATCAATTCACTTCTTTACATTGATGACTCGATTATATAGCACAGAGGATTGCGATACCTGTCTGCATCCGCGACTTCCCTCCCGAGCCTTCTCTATATTCTTTTACTCCCTTCGGGTCCTGCAGCACGTTTCTATGGTCAAGAAATTCATCGATGAGGGCGGAATGGCAATGGACATTTGGGTGCTTCCTACACACGAAGAGGCAGGCATTGCAGCGAGGAGAAAACGAAATGGCGGTCCTATTGTACCCCAATCCAGATTTGTCCTACTGGAGTGTGTCAAAACGTTGCTCGTCTACTTGCTCGAAGGAACAAGCCCAGACTCGTCCAATATTCTTGATGAGCGCGTGGCATTTCTCTCTGAGAAGGCGACGTTAGCCACTGTTTCAGTCCTATCTCCGACTGCTCCAGGACCGTATTCGTTAAATCCCGGCACTGGAAATTCCGCAAGTGGTAGCACAAACGGCGAGCTTGTGGAAACAAGGATTCTCCCTATGGAATTCGCTGTCCATACCATTGTTAATGTGTGGATTGAACAACACAAGTCGCTTGTACGACGATTATCCATTGGTTTTCGCGCTGGAAATATTGGTGACCACGGAGGAATCTATTTTGACGAATTCTGTCATGTGATGAATGTTGGGTCTGTTAATCCATTCATCACTACCAAGCAGCTTGCGAGGATGTACTCGTCGGTGCTAGGCCAGGGGCGAAAATCTGTTCACTGGAAAGAACTAGTTTCCAAGTTATCGAACGATTGTGATTTTCTCTGCACCAATGAGCGCCTTACAAACGTGGACTTTAGGAGCATTCAGCTTGCCTTGCTTCGGCGCAGCCATAGCTCAACATCACCATGGACAGCAAGTCCAATATATCGGACTGGTGACACAATTGCATTACAAAAAACATGGGAGCACAATCACCCGGTCATGGCTGAAAACTTCAGCCTTGCATTCCAGGCAGACAACATTCTTGAGGGTATTGCCGTGTCCGAGTCCGGAAATTCGCGGATGAGAATCATTGAGCGGTTTATTGCTGGGAGGTCCAGTCCGTATATGGAGCGGACGACAGACATGCCTGAAGGGCAAGAAGTGCAAACCAAAGATGGCCCTCGCCGTCAAGCTGTAAACCCTGCACAACTGTTGACGGATCTGCACGAACTGAACGAAATGACTCAAGAGGAGCTTGATGTCGCATGGCGGGCGTGGTATTATTTACACGTAGACAACATCCAAGCTCATTACCTCGCCGATCAAGTGCGGATACGAGAGCACAAGCAGCCGCTGGCCGGTCAAGCCATGGGAATATCAATCTTTGGTGGAAACAGACGGCCAGTTGAGGCAACATCACCACGTCGTCCCGTTTAACTCGACCCCACAACGATACGGCGAAACTTGGTCACGCCTCGGAGTCAACAACGGGTCGCTCGATTACTTTTAGGTCGTGGTGTTCGCGAGGTGATTGAGTGTCGAGGGTGCCATCCCGTACGTCTCGGGCACTTTAATCTTGGGAAAATGCTCTCGGAGGAGAACCTTCACGAGGGCATTATGATGAATGCAATGATGGACGGCGAAGCCAAGCTCACGACTCAGCGTCGAGCGGAAGGCAAATTCTTTGCCGTCTGCAGAGAGCATGAAGCACGCCTCCACTTCTTCGTCCAGCATAGGGGCGGCTACCAGTATATGGTCATTACACATGAGATGGATAAAAATTTCATGTGACCCTCCGAGCGTCAACACCATCAACATTCTCTCACCGAGTGCCTGGACCTGATGACGGATCCCCTCGATCTGCTGAAGCGCCGCGACCCGGTTGGTCTCCACGTCCGTTTGCCGCGCGCGGAGGTCGTAGCGAATGGCCACCCGCGCGGGCACGGCGGGACGGGCCTCTCCCAGAGACTCCAGGGGCTTGCGCAGGTGATCGAGGGAGTGCCGCGTGTGGCCTCCGATCGTGGCCTGGAGGAGCGGACTGACAAACGTGTACTGGTCGTCGCTGAGGGCCTCGAGGAGCGCTCGCTGCTGATCGAGGATCGCCAACACGCACGTCTGGACGCCCAGGGAGCCGGGGATCACCGGATCCCGGGTGGCGGCAGTGGCCAGCGCACGACTGCGCTTCACGGCCTGGCGTGCAAGGAACACGAACCTGCTGTGATTGCCTGGCATCGCCAACTCAAAGCTGGATATGGGATTGACCTGATACCGTTCTTGGCCGTAACGAATTGCGTATAAACGGTAAATTCAAGGGACATGGTACCGATTTTGCAGCTGCAAACTGCAATTCACTTTTACGGTACGGCTCACTCTCTCCATGTCATGTGTCTGCAGCCTCGAAGTTGCAACAAACAATTGAAATTGTACGTCATCTTGCAGGAGTTATCGAATATTCGCTCCCATAGAGCATCCCACAAAGCAAAGTTCAAAATACTGTACAGGTTGATGATCAACCTGGATATTTTTAAATACCGTTTTAAAAAGCGTTATCAAAATTCCCGTGATCTCGAGAGTTGACCGCCGCCTGCATGTGGATTTGATCATGGGAATGGATACTGGTAACAACGGCCCTGAATAGTGCGTCATTAAGGCCAGCCAACTCAAGTTTTCCAGCACACGGGATCCCTTGGAAACTCCGTGCGCCTAGGGGGGGGGGGATGCGAAACGGTTGCAATCTTCACGCACAAAATGCGGTTCACAACAATAACAAGCACAACAAATTCGATACGATGTACCGTATCGCTATGCTATCTTCCACAACCTCGATACAGTAAGTAGAAGAACAACACCGGAGTCTTTTGTGTGCCTTGCAGTCTACAATTTGCGCCCATTTCTCCGTCGTGGACACGATAACCACACTCAACGTGAAAATCGGCGCAATTCCATTTGGTAACTGAGAAGGGGCCTCATCATATTCACGAATCCCTTAAACGACGTTCGCGATCGGTGATCGGCGATCGCGTTCAGTATCTGAACGACCTAGCCCCGTCAGATTTGGGATGGTCAGTGCCGAGTGCGCGTTTATGTTGCGAGGTCCCCTGTCGTGCAATCATTGGTCGAAACAACGTCAAAAATGGGCGAATGCAAGAATAATACCGCAACGGCCCTTCGCTTCCGTCTTCTCTCCCTGTTCTTGCGCACCTCGACAAGTTTGCAAGAGTTTTGCCCATTCGGTCATGAATTGAGGTTTTGAACAAACCTTCCGTTGTTTGGCGCCGAGGTTTTTCACAAGGGAGCTGGGCCAGCTCACAAAAAAAAACAGAAAACGAAACACCAGCGGCTTCCCCTCTCTCCCCTCATTCCCACACCAACAGCAGTTGAACAGCAGTTGTTTTTGGCTTGGTTTGTCCGCCATCGCCTTCCCCCCTCAGCCAACCCAAGGGCCGACGCCTCACGCCTTCGCCCAGGCCGAGCCCATTTTCCACACGTGCACGTGCCAAACACTCCGTCATCCACACCGCTGGTCAGCGATCGTCACTCCCCTGGCGGGCGCGAGGCACGGGCAGACAGCAGGATCATGAGCCACCGTCGCGTCGGCGCCAACAGCGCCCATCGGTCGGGCGACCAGAACTCCCTCCACCGCTGCGCGATCGCGCTCTGCTCAAACCCCGCGGTCGCCGAGGGCGTTTGCGAGATGCACCACTCGAGCAACGGCGGCGGGAACGGTCGCCCCCATGACATGATGGGTCGCGGGGGGTATCATGGTGACAATGGAAGAGGCAACGGCGGGTACATGGGCCCGCCCAGCTACGGCGGCGATGAGACCCCCGAGCGGTATCGTTCTTCTTCCGGAAACCTCGCAATGCAGCCGCCTTCGCGCATGGCCAAGAAGCAGAAGCCCAACCCCGAGGGTTCTCGCGCTGGTAATCTCGCGGCGCTGCCCCCGAGTCGAACGATGACCAAGCAGTACCCCGCGTTGACGCAGGAGAGCCTCAACCAAATGGCCAACCGCATCAAGTACTCAAAGGGACCAACGCCGCTTTCAGCGTATGATGAGAACCCCTACATCCAAGGACTCCGTCCAAACCAAGAGAGCACCACCGGATCTGTTCACTCCGAGTCGGAGCAGTCGGGAGACGCTGATCGCGAGACCAATCTTCGACGAGAGCGCAACCGCATCGCGGCCAGGAAGAGTCGTCAGCGCAAGCTCGATCGCATCTCCAACCTCGAGGAAGAGAAGATGCGGCTTGAGCAGCACCGAGACATGTTGGTCCAGGAGATCCGGTCACTGGAGAAGAAGGACTCGGGTGTCTCATCCACCGCTGTTCTGACGATTACGGACAAGGAGTATGCCCAGCTCCAAGGTGTCCGCATCCAAATCATCAAGGCTGTTGAGGAAGCCTACAACAGCGGTGACATTCTCTCCACCGTCAAGTACTTTCGAGAAGACTCGATCGTGAGTGGGCCCCAGAACTCGTCCGTCCATCTCCGTGGCAAGGATGCGCTGGTCCTCGATTACCTGTGCACAACGTACCTCTTCAGCGACATCCACCTCCAGCACGTCAAGGTTGACAGCGGAGGCCCACGCAGCCAGCATTTCCGCGTGCACTGGGTTCTGTCAGGCGTTGTCAAGAGTGCTGGAGTCAGCATGAACAAGGAATTCCTCGAGCTCATTGAGAGCGTCAAGGGCAAGCGGGTCAAGATCGAAGGGGTCAGCAACTTTTCGTTCAGTGGAGACAAGATCGTCTACGTCCACCGAACGGCTGACCAAGCGAAGTTCCTGTCGGCGTTGGTGAACTTCTAACGCCATGTGTGAGTCATAAGTCGGCTTAAACATTGGCCAAGGGTGCCGACATTTGCGCCGACTTATGACCCATGTATGCGGCTCCTTCGCCACTGCTCAAGCTCCTCCTTCGTCTCGCAGTTCTTCTTACCGGTCGCAGTGTCCCTCGCGATTCCCACATTGACCTCTGTGAAGGCCACATTGCGGCAAACACTTTGACGCATTTTTTGTATAGTTCGCTTCAATTTCCGCGCAAGCCTTGTCGACAAGTGCGCGAACAACCGTGACGATCTGGTTTGCTGCGACTTCATGCATGCTTATTCGGCAGGGGTGGTCCTGCCGAGTTGGGTCACCCAACAAAATCAACGAAAAAATACTGTGACACGAGTCAGTGAGTAAAGGGACACAGTGTCAGTTCCCCAGCTCGACAAAAAGATTCAGCGCTTGTTTCGCCCGTCGAGGCGTTTGGGGGCGAGACAACGCTGACGCCCCCAATCCCTCTGCATCCGTTCCCGTTGCCTTGTGCATTTGAGTCATGAGGGGGCATGTCGATAAGACCAACTCGCATCATTCTGACAAAAAATCTATTTTCACCATTGGAAATGGAACTGGGGCCAACTTCCCAAGAGTTCACGGGAATCACGACTGACGAATATCGCAGGGAAAAGTCCTTGTCCGTGGCGGCGGGCTAGTGATGCAGAGGCTGAAGCTGGTTCTTCCGGTCCCCGGGGCCAAGGCAGTTGGAGCCGCCCTTGCCAAATGTAAACTACTTGCCGTCCTCCGACAGAGCGGACGTGCACTGCCGACCGCACGCCACCTGCACAATCTTCTCCTCGTGGAGAATCGTCATTGCATGCGGCTCGAGCCAGAGCTTGGAGCCCTACATGTACACCCCGCCCATCGTCCGTCACTGCACGCTGGAGATCGGGTTTGGTCTCGCTTACTCCACACCATCATCGAATGCGACGACACCGTTCTCGCGGGGACTTTGACTATAATAGCGCGGTTGCAATCCCCATCGATTTCGTCCATGTCCAACGTGGAGGTGAACGAAAGTTGACGAGGCAACAGTGAATACAGTTCTGTCTTGATTCATGAATTTCCTGCATGTTCGCTAAAATGCATGTCTTGACGCAGAATGCATGAAGGTGCTGGGGGGCTACGAACCAACGTGACAATGTCACATGTACCAAGTCGAATCTGGGTCCAACAACAGCAAGTGAAGGCGTGCTGGCAAAATAATGGCGGACTGTGGGCATCATGAGTGGAGAAAATACACTGTTGAATGCAATACGTTGACTGACGACGGAGGTGGAGATCGGTAACTAGAGCTCCTCTGTGACCACCAACCGTATCTCTAAAGCTCCTCCTTCGTGTCCGTGTTCGCCTTCTCAGCAGCCGTTGCGGCGCTGCCAGGGCAGACGACTTCATCGCGGGCAGGGAGAGCATACAAGGAGCGAAGATAATCAAAAATCTCGGTGCAGTTCTTCTCCTACAGCGTGTCAAGGGGAGCACAATCAGCGAAAAGATCGTCGCAGCCCTCAGTTCGCCCAAGGTGTTGGTGTCTACCTGGTAGACCTCGCACGAGTTGATGGCAAACGGCTCGACGTGCTGCACAAAATGACGGGCGCGAACTTGTTGTGGGAAATGGAAAACAAAAAGAATGAGCCATGGCAGCGATGACTAGACAACAACCACAGAACGTACTCGTTCCCGGGAACTCCTGGTAGAAGCGATCGCTGAGGAGGTTCATTCGATGAAAGTAGACGAGCTTCTGGTACCTGGTTGCCATGCACCGTATCAGCTATTGACGAGCGGACGCGCGCCACGGCGCTCGCGTTGGTCACGTACCAGTGGAGGAGTCGCTGCCAGTCGTGGTCGAGAGTCTTATCCCAGAGCCGCGCGTCCGCCTTCTTGCAGAGAATCTCCTCCCGTGAGAGCGCGGTGCTGTGGGCGAATTCCTCGACGTTTCTGTATGGAGGCGCCACCACCACGCGCGAGGACCTTAGTCGCGGGTGACGAGCCCCCAGAGGCTCCAAGGGGACGGCGGGTGGGGCAGAGCGTGGTCGTGGAACGTACCGGATCGACTCCATCATCTGCGGCGTCGCGTACTCTGAGTAGAGCGTGTTGAAGAGCGTCGCCTCGGTCGTGAGCTCCGTGAGGACGACCATCTTGTAGTAGTAGATGACCGTGACGACGAGCGTCGTCACCGACACCACGAGCGAGAGCTGCGAGCCCATGGGGTCGTCGGTTGCTGGGGATGAAGGTCCAGCAGAAGTTGCCCCAGCAACCACTGGAGATTCAAGATCGAGGGTTATACATATCTGATTCGGGAGGTTATCGATACGCGGAGAGATGTTTATTCGGGAGGGATTGATGTTTACCGGTATTGTTGGTTAGTACCCGCATGTGACGTCTGGGTTCTGGTGCAAGAATGGAGATGTGCAGGATCGCTCACTTGCGTTGAATCAACGCCGTGGATGATTTCCTTGTGATGCACATTCGCCGTGGTGCTCATTCGGGGGCTCATTGCAACAGGCAGCGCGGTTTCCCTGGAAGTCATTTGTGGCCCACAACCTGTGGGTACAGAATGGATCCAATTAATACTGTACGGTATGTAAATGATCGATCACACATGCAGTGGAAATGTGCTATGGATCAGCCACCAACAAACCGAAAAATATGGGGGCGACTCCTACATTGACCTCTTTGAAGGCCACATTGCGGTAAACTCTTTGACGGAAGTTGTATAGTTCGCTTTTATTTCCGCAGAAGCCTTGACGACAAGTGCGCAAACAACCATGACGATCTGGTGTGGTGTGACTTTATGCATGCTCATTCGGCAGGAGTGGTCCGCCGAGTCGACCCAGACACGCAAGTAGGTCACCCAACAAAATCAACGAAAAAAACTGTGACAACGAGTCAGTGATGGGAGGGACACAGTATCAATTCCTGAGCTCGAGCAAAACGACGAAAGATGCACCGCTTGGTTCGCCCGTTGAGGCGTTGGGGCCCCCAACTTGGGGGCGAGGCAACGCTGACGCCACACACCCCTTCGCATCCGACCCCATGTGCATTTGAGTCGTGAGGGGACAAAATGTTCGAGCTCCCAAACCTTGGGCCAAGGTCATCCACGAAAACTCATTTAACCTCTCAGATGTGAATGTAGAATAAATATAGCCAATCGCCACATACTTTCTGAAGATTCTCCGCTTTTGATTCGTCCAAAATCTCCCTTTCGTCACACATCTCCCGGGTTGGGTTTGCCATTTTGGAGGTTCAAGTACGTAAGTTACGAAACGTTACCGTCGTAAACTATCCTGCAGAGGAGTGTTGGCGGAGCACGGGCAGCAACCGAGTTGGCCCTTGTCCGTGTCGTCCGCCCTGTGTTTGTTGCGTCTGTGTGGGGACGGAGGAGGCCATTGATCGGCGAGCCCCTTTGTGTCAGCAAAAAAGCGTCAACGCACACGCACACGGCTCTCGCCCCGTTCCGCCTCCTCCGCCTCCGCCTCCGCCTCCTCCTTCTCCTCCCCCTCCTCTTGTCCCCCTCCTCCACTCGGAAACGTCGATCGCGCGGGCGTCACGTCATTTGCTTCTCTCATGGAGCACGACGAGCTCGACCACCGCCGCCATCAACGCCCCGCCGCCGCTCCCACTCCCGCCGTCGCTCCGCCCTCGCGCTCGCCATCGCTGCGCGCGTCCTCGTCCCTCTCGGCGCTCTCGGCGCTGAGCCACCGCCCGACGCGGGACCCCCACGAGGCGCTCGCGGCCTTCTCCCCGACGCCCTCGCACTCGTTTGACCACCTCACGCCGGCGTCGTCGTCGGCGATCTCGTCCCCCAGCGGCGCGGCGCCGGTCGGGGGCTTTGATCTCCTCGGGCCCTCGTCCTCGGCCGCCTCCTCCGTGACCGCCGCCGCCGACCTCGCGTGCTCCTCCGCCGCCGCGCTCGGCCCCCGGAAGAACAGCACCGACGACCTCGCGGCCGAGCTCGCGCCCTCGCCGCCCTGCCACACGGTCTCGGAGGCCCGACTCCTCTACCGCCAGTGGCGGACGAGCACGCAGCTCGCGCTCTCGCCCACGACGACGACGACCATGGGCGACGTGTACGTGAGTCTGTTCTTGTCTGTTGGGCCATTCGCTTGACGCTCGCTCTGTCGTGACCCGCACGAAATGGCGAAATACGCCGGCAGCCTCCATCCCGCCGAGTCGCTCAGTCGCTCGCCGTACGACGTCCCCGGGGCCTACCTCCGCGATGCCCCGACGGCCTCGGCCTCGGCCCCGGCCCCCACCGCGCCGCCGGTGGCCAGTGGCCCCGGCCTGAGCGGCTCGAGCTCGACGCCGTCGTTCCAGCAGCTCCCGCGGATCAACGAAAAGGCCGAGAACGTGCCGCTCTTTGCCAACTCGTACGATCCGGACTCGCACGCCCGGCGGATCTCGGCCGAGCTCGCGGCCCAGGAGGCGGCGCCCCCGTCCCCCGTGCTCCGGCCCCAAGGGGGCTCGTATGGGAAGGCGACCCGCCTCAGCAGCGACCACCACGAGGGCGCGGGCGGTGGCGGCGGCAGCGGCAGCGCCGGCAATGGCCCGAGCAGCGTCATGAAGAAGGCCCGGAGCTACCAGGCGCTCGAGGACCTCGAGAAGACGGGCTACTTTCCGGCGGCCCCCAAGCCCTCGGCCCTCGGCGTCCAGCGGGGGCTCAAGGACTCGGTGGTCAATGACATGTGCCGGGCGGTCGTCAAGCACATGGTCGGCGACGTTTACGTCTCGGCCTCGGGCCAGTATGGGACCAAGAAGGTCCTGAACCACCTCTACGAGCCCGTCCTCCAGTCGGTGCAGGTGCGCGCCGTGTCCGACGAGACGTTGCGGGTTGGATGCCGCGGTGCCCGTGGGTTCTCACGGAGTTCTGTTGGGTTTGTTTCGTTTTGCGGGTACTCGATTGTGCAGGGCCACTTCAAGCGGCTCCCGGCGCGGTACGCGCTGTCGGTCAACCCCGATGACGTCCCGATGCACATGCGGCTCCTGGCCAAGCATCAGCGGAATCCGGACGAGATTAATATTAATGTACAGTTGAAGAAGGATGATGACGGAAAGTATGTCGACGGACGGCACGAGAGGACGGACGTGGGGGGGGGGGGGGG